>JBBPBX010016437.1:4682-23374 GCA_038048925.1 Garcialebias charrua
CACACCATCATAAATTGTATTTACTGTCAGAGGTACACAGTCAGAGGCCACAGTCAGCTGTGATCAGCAACACAGGACTTTTTGTGGCACATTAGAGGAAGTACATGCATGTGATGTGGCCAGCATGGATGGTAAACAGTCTCGACGCATGGCAAAAATCCAAAAGCGTTACATCAAATCTTGTAAAGTGAGGGTTTGCAGAAAGGCCATAAACAATTAGTATCTTGTAGATAGTTCTTTGAATGACTCAAATTTAGAGGAATAAAATATTCTGATCAGAGGGACAAGCTAACACGCTGAGTGGAGCAAAGACCCAAGTGGGCCAGTTGTCTGCATACAAATGCAACTTCATTAACATTTTTATTACCATCAGTTTTACAAACCACAACCATCCATCCCTTCATCTATCCAGCTGTCCCTCTATCCATCCATCTGTCCCTCCATCATCTACCACTTGTTCCAGAGTTGGATCACAGGAGAAGCAGCTTGAACAGGGAGACCCGGTCATCTCTTTCCACAGACATGTCTTCCAGGATGATTCCATTCCCTGGCCATCCAAGAGACAGTCTGTCCAGTGTGTCCTGGGTCTTCCCCGGGTCTCCTCCCAGCTGGACATCCTCAGAACACCTCCCCAGGGAGGCAAGGAGGCATTCTTATGAGATGACAGTCACAATACTTGCATGGATGGAAGACAACAAGGAGCTCAATGTCCCTATGGACATAGGTTAGTGGAGCCCCACCCAGGAGCTTTAGCACTTTGCAAAGTGCTGTGGGTGGGGACCTTGGTGATCTACCCTGGCTTACTAAATCACATTTACATAGTTATCAGCAAGCATAAACAGCAGCAGCAACTAGCGGTAGCACTTCTGGTCCAATCAGGGGTATCTCACACTGAAATATACTTTGTATTTCTACCAACATAAAGGCAGTGTAAAGGTTCACATACAAGTACAGTATTTGCTTCATCTACTTGAAAATGTTTCTCAGCTGTTGTAAGATGGCACCAATTATACAGTACCGTAAAAATCGGCATAACACGCAGTTTTTTTACTCATTTGAATGTCCTGCGTGTTATACGCCGAAGCGTGTTATTTATAGATGAACTTCCACCTTATTTCTTAAGGCTGGCTGCTCATATCATCACAGTCCCTGTGACTCACATCTTTAATCTGTCCATAAGACAAAACTTCATTCTGGATGCTTGGAAAACAGCCTTTGTTCTTCCTTTGCTGAAGGGAGGTGACCCCACCGCACTGAACAACTATCGACCAATCTCTAAACTCTGCATTTTAGCCAAGGTTCTAGAAAATTTGATAAACTCTCAGATCAAAAATTATTTGGACTCATTTAACATCTTACCTCTCCATCAATCTGGTTTCAGGAAAAAACACAGCACAACGACTGCTTCTTTGAAGGTTCTTAATGACGTTGTTGAAGCATTGGATGCTAAGAATTATTGTGCTGCACTTTTCTTAGATCTGTCTAAAGCTTTTGACACAGTGGATCATAACATCTTGTGTCATAAGCTCTCAGAAATTGGGTTCTCTGATCACACCATTGGTTGGTTTTCTAATTATCTGTCCAATCGGATGCAATGTGTTCAGCACAATGGTACTTCTTCCAGTTATTTAACGGTTAAAAATGGTGTACCACAAGGCTCAGTCTTAGGACCAACCCTCTTTACAATTTACATAGCTCATGTAGGTCAGAGCATCCCTGATGCATCCTTACATTTCTATGCTGATGACACAGTTGTTTACTGCCGAGCTAAAACAGTAGCTAAGGCTTTCCAGTCTCTGCAATCCGCTTTTGACATCATCCAGTCAGATTTGTTCCGTCTCAAACTTGTACTAAATGCTGATAAAACAAAAGGGATGTTTTTTTCAAGTAGGAAGTCGGTCCCAGCAGATCTTCCTCTGATTTTATCCTCAAATGGTGTCCCAATTGAGTTTGTTGATTCCTATAAATATTTGGGTATCCTGGTTGATTCACAGCTCTCTTTTAAACTCCACGTGGAAAACCTAGTAAAGAAACTGAAAGTTAAACTGGGTTTCTTTTTCAGAAATAGATCATGTCTAACACTGAATGTTAGGAAACGCCTTGTATCTGTGACTTTCCTCTCCCTCCATTGATTACGGTGACATTCTCTACATGAATGCTCCTACAAGCACCCTGCGGATGTTGGATGTTGTCTACCATGGTGCTCTAAGATTCATAACTGGCTGTGATTATCGTACCCACCACTGCACCCTGTATTCACTGGTTAACTGGACATCATTATCCTCACGCAGACTCTTCCACTGGTACATTTTCATCTTTAAATCACTTCTCGGTCTGCTGCCCTCATACATCTCCTCCTACATGTCTTTACGTGAGTGCAGCTACAGTGTGCGCTCTCAGGACATGATCACCTGCAGTGTTCCGTCAGTGAGGACTGAACTTGGAAAAAGGGCTTTCTCCTACTCTGCTCCTGCTTCCTGGAATATCTTACAAAAAGATTTGAAGCTCTCGGCCCTGACCTCCCTAAATGGTTTTAAGAATCTTTTGGAATCCTGGCAAAAACCATTGCAGATATGTTCTTGTTTTTGATTTTGTACATCTACCTTGTGGTGTTTTGCTAGTTTTGATACTTTGCATTTCACTTTCTATTTCTCTCCTATGTTTTTTTTTTCTGTTGTTTGTTGTTTAAGGAAATTCTACCATTGCTGTTCATCATTCTTTAGTTTGTAGCAGGTCGCTTTTGTAAATGAGCCCTCGAGGCTCAATGAGATTTACCTGACTAAATAAAGGTTGAATGAATGAATGAATATTATGGATTTTTTCCCATATTTTTAGACCCATTTTTGGCTCTGATATCGCCGTTTTTCATTTTGGGCAAAAAAAATGGTGCAGTACCACTTTTGTCCGCTAGGGGGACACTTCCAGAGGAGTACACCGACCGTTTCTAGCTCATGTGTCCGAAAAGCCTCCTCTGCTCGGACTGCTCTGTCGCTGCCCGGCCTCCTGCTCTGGAGCTAACCACTGTTAGCTGTTTTGTTAGCTGTTTTTTAGCAAGATAACTCATAAACCGCACCGCGGATTTTCTTGAAACTTATATGGGGTTTAATGTACAGACTGTTGCCCTGTATAAGACATTTGAGATAAAATTTGATTTATTTACAATTTATTTTCGTAGCGCACGCGACCATTTGGAAGACATCAAACCGAAACAATTTAAATTCAGCAGATTTGACAATTTCGTGAATTGATTAAGGGACGGTTAAGCTCAGGAACCCTCGTACTATAAAGGCAGCTAAGAAATATATTTTTAAGCGTTTATTTAGCTAAATTTAAAGAAATAAACAAGCCGTCCCACCCGCGCGCAGGCAAATGGCGAACTACTTTTTAAAATTCAGCAGATTTGACCATTTTGTGAATTGATTAAGGAACGGTTAAGCTCAAGAACCCTTGTACTATAACGTCAGCTAAGAAATATATATTTTCTCAGCAAACAAATAATAGTTTTTACCATGTTATCTTGTGCTGGCTCGCTTCTGTGGCCGCCATTTTCAGCAGGGCAAATGACGCGCTGACGCATCGCGTAGCGGTGACGCATAATAGATGCGTGTTATAGGGTGAAGCGTGTTATTTATGGATTTTTCCAATTTATTGACAACAATTGGACAAAGCATGTTATACACAGGAGCGTGTTAAACGCCGACAAGTACAGTATTTGTTTTGGCCCTGGTCTGATTACCCATTAGCTCAATCCAGGCAGTAATAAACACAATTTTTTCAAAGAGCTATCTACAACAGGTAAGATATTAATGGATTATCCCATTTCTACAGAACTTCATTTCAGAATGTCTGAACTGTTCCTTTAAGAATATGCTGCTTTGGTACATGTGGTCATTCCAACATCCCAGCTGCCAGGATGGCAGTAGGTGAATGACTGGTTTCTGTCAGATGACATTTTTACAGTCCAGTTACTGATTACAGTAGAAAACAAGTTAAACAGGAACAAAGTAATTTTGGGCAGCAAAATAAAATTTTCACGTTTCTCCCTAATTTAGCAACAGTGACAGAATGGGGCGTTTCTGAAATCCATTTTTACTGGAAAGAAAATAAAAAGTATGAAATCAGGCCTTGCTACTAAAATTACGAATCAGCTAGCTTTGTTATGTACTATTATACAAGATACTCCAGCAGTTCTATGAGTACGACAAGATACTGTATAAATCCTGCCAGGCAGAGAAGAGAGTCTCCCTCTGAGGATCAATGAACAGTGAGGGATGGTGAGCTGCAAGAAAACAGGTGTGACAGTCAACAGAGTGTAATGCTGCCATCTATGGGTTGTGGCTAAATCTAAGCTTCTAATGTATCCTGCAGACAAGACACTTCTTCTTCCTCCATCAATCAAAACGACATATACTAGTAATTCAAACTGCTACAGTCAGATAAAACTAATTAGAGAACGATGCTGATGATGACCGAAACAACTACAATGGAACTAAACCACTGTGGTTTGATAAAAATAGAAGTAACTGTATGGGCTCCCTTTGGGTGTCACCTGTTCTGTTTTACTTTGCCCACTTTTCTCACTTTTATAAACTTTTTTTAACTGCAAAATGCTATGTAAAAAGGAAATTAGACTTTAAAAAACAGAAAACTACTAAAATTCAACAAAAACCAACACAAACAACCGACAACCGCAAAAAATGCAAAATACAAACAAAAAGTGAATAAAATAAGAAAATGACCACAATTCCTGGTAGAACTTGGTTTTACGTTTGCCTTTTTAACGTGTGACTTCAGGAAACTCGAGTCTCCATTATACATTTGATCTGTTTTAAAACGAGTTAATCTTCGTGTCATGCTATGTTTTGTTTGACAAAAATATGTGGCTGTGGCACAAACTTACCTATGGATCGAAGTAACCAGACCTAACCTAACATAACCCACTCAACACAACCCATACTAATTTAAGCAGTTTGCCACTGTCCCCCCTTGCTGAGGGATCTGAATAGTAGATGTTTGAAGTTTTCAAAATGAGTGTTGACGATGGAATTGAACAGATGTTTTTGGTGCAAGATATTCAAGTAGTTAGGTGTTATTGCTGATAAGAAGAGAGCAAGTTTTTTTGTTGTTGTTGCTTGTACATGGCTGTACTGAGTGATGAATCCTGGCGAGGGGAAGGAGCAATTTTATCCACCACCATGAACAATGGTGGAGCCAAGGGTGGGCATTGGTGGCATTGACCACCTTAAATTTGGCAATGCAATTTTCAAAAGGAACTTTTCTTATGTGTAGATGTAGCCACACACAAAACTAAAAGTTGGTACATCACTTATTTTTCATGTTGTCATACTCACATCATGTATGGATGGACAGAGTATATCAAATTCCCACTCTTCGCTCCACAGCAGGGGACAATGAAACCAAAACTAGCATAACCTAAGGTAAATTTACCTAACCTTACCCATCCTGATCTAAACCATCTCAGCCCAAGATGGCATTGTTTAACTGGATACAATAACCAAACCTGGTCCAGCCCAGTTAATCCTATTTAAAATAACCTAACCCACCCATCCATTATCTATTACCCGCTTCTTCCATTTTGGGTCACGGGGGTCGCCAGTGCCCATGTCCAGCAATCACTGTGCAAGAGGTGGGTACACTGTGGACAGGTCGCAAGTCCATCACATGGACACATAGAGACAAATGAGACAAACAACCATTCACTCTCTCACTCGCACATATAGACAATTTAGAGTCACCAATCAGTCTAACATGCATGTTTTTAGTCTGTGGGAGGAAACCAGAGTACCCGGAGAAAGCCCACGCATGCACGGAGAGAACATGCAAACTCCACCCAGAAAGGCCCTCGGACCGGGATTTGAACCAGCAACCTTCTTGCTGAGAGGCAGCAGCTACCAGTTGCGCTACCGTGCTGCCTTAACCTAACCCAACTCAGCATAATATAATATAATCTAACCAAACCCCATTAAATCTAATATAGCCTTAACCACCCAACCTAATTTAACTTACCCAACCTAATGCACCATATTTTCTGCCGTACACGACGCTCCACCCTGTAAGTCACATCAGTCCATATTTGTCATATTCAGTGCTTTAAGTGGGCCGGAACTCACCGGAACCCAGTTCCACCACTTCTAAAATTTAACCCTGAGAGTACCGGGACTTTTTTTAAGAGTAAGGTGCGTTCCGGAACTTATTTTCGTCTTCTTCACTTGAAAGACCCATGGAAGACGGCATAATTTCCCCCTGACTGGATTTCAAGACAGAGCAATGCATCTTCTCGACAATAAAACATCTTTGGTGGAGCGCGTCATTTGGCCAATCACAACCTCAGGACAGACGGGGGGAGGAGACAACAGCGAAATCTGTTAAAAAACAAACAAACTCTGCAACGCGCGACAGAGCGCGAGGGAGGCGGAAGTAGAACAGGCAGTGTTTCTTGACGATACGAGAGAACCCAGCTGATGAAAACATGACAGAGTCATAAACTAACTTCACCACGGTGTGTATGAAGGAACAGCTGCAGGCAAGTCTCTACATTAAACCACATCTATCACTAAATCAGAAACAGTAAAAACCCCTCCTAAATTCACTGTTGGTGGTTATTAAAATGTCACCTGTTCATTGGGTAAAGTTAATATTTTTATACATGCAGTTGAGTGTCACCATTGTTTAGTAAAATGGCATGTTGTGTTACAAATAAAACTAAATAAAAATTAACAAAATAAAAGTCAATTGCACCCCTAAAGCCACTGTGATAAAGTGTCACATTAATTTCATTATAGCCACAGGAGTGAGTTTAAAAACAGGATGATGTCTATATGATCTAGTTGAATGAGGTGTCTCTAAAATATCCTGATTCATGATCAATAATAATTTAAACAATTTTTTAATCTGTCCACAGGACCTGACTTTATTTTGTTAGATGTCTCTAAAATAGTTATTGAATCAAGTGTTTACATGTAGGTAAACATAGATGTTTAACAACTTGTTAAAATACACCAGAATGCAGGAAATGGCTTCTACTTTATTCAAAATTTCTGGCAAAACATCTTCACCAGCATATTTAAGAAATGAGTTTTTACTTTTAGTAAGTATGTTTTATTTATATAGCACATTTCACAGACATGAGAGTCACATACTGTAGTGCTTTACAAAAGGAAAAATAAAATCTTAAAATCACAGAAGTACTATACAAAAAGGTAAAACATAACAAACTCTAAAATCAATGTACAAAATTAACCAAAAGCCTGTCTGAAGAGATAAGGGAGGGTACCGGCACTTATTTTTTTCCACTTAAAGCACTGGTCATATTTGTCTAATAAAGTGGAAAAATCCATAAATACGTTGCTTTGCTGTATACGTCACATCTATTATGCGTCAACGCTGATACGTCGTGTTTGTTATGCATCACCGCTGACAACCCGGAAAAGTGGGCCGAACCCGGAAATGTGGGTCAGTGTTGTGCCAAAAATTGATGTGCTGCCAAATGGCGGCTGTGGGAGTGTGCACGGGAGGACTTTAACAAGAATTTAACAAGATAGATACTTAAAAACAGAGTCACCACTCTGGCCCTTGAGCAAGGCCCTTAACCCACACCATCTGCTCCCCCGGGAACCCTAGATATCAGCTCTCTGCTCCACACAGAGGGCTGTGGTTGCTCGGTGGTCTGTGGTTGTGTCAGGAAGGGCATCCGGCGTAAAAACAACTGCCAAATCTTCGTGCGACTAGATCGCTGTGGTGACCCCTAACGCAGGGAAAAGCCGAAAGAAGAAGAAGACACTTAAAAACAATTATATGTTTTCTCGAAATTATAGTAAATGTGTGTCTCAGTCTAACTTTTGCTTAATAAATGCACTTTAATGGTCAAATTAGCTGCATTTCAAAATTAGTTTTGCTGCCTCGGTTCTCCGTGAATGCGCAGAGGCAGGAAAAAGGAGGAGGAACGCGGCTTGTTTCTCCAAAATTTAACAAGAAAAGTATTTAAACAATTATTTGTTTGCTTGAAATTATATCAAAGGTGTGACTCAGTCTAACATTTGCTTCATAAATGCATTTTAATGGTCAAATCAGCTGCATTTTGCCGGTGCAGCTGGTTTGATGGTCGGTTCAAGCAGCAAGCAGAATGATGGTGGGGAGTCTATGGTCGGCCGATTGAGTCAGCTGGTGAAGATTCTCAGTCATCCAGGACATGGTAAATTCAAAAAAGTTCAAGGGAAAAAAACAATAAAGTACAAGCCAGGTTTACCTATTAGATGATAAAACGGCATGCCATAAATAATAATAATAATAATAATAATAATAATAATAATAATAAATTCAATTTATACCACACTTTTCATTAATAAAAACCTCAAAGTGCTACAACAATAAAACAAGTGATAAAATCAAGTAAAATCAATAATGATATCAACTAAGATTAAAGACAGAATCATGTGGAGGCAGAATAGGCCTGCTTAAAAAAAAAAAAAAAAACAAGTGATAAAATCAAGTAAAATCAATAATAATATCAACCAAGATCAAAGATAAAATCATGTGGAGGCAGAATAGGCTTGCTTAAAAAGAAAAGTCTTTAAGCCGTTTTTGAAATCAACCAGTGACTGTGGAGCTCTCAGGTAGTCAGGGAGGGAGTTCCATAGGCGGGGGGCAGCCACACAGAATGCCCGGTCTCCCATGGTCCTTAACTTGGTTCGTGGAATGTGAAGTAGATTACTGTTCTGTGATCGTAGAGACCGGGTGGATGAATATGGTGCAAGAATGTCCTTTAGATAGTCAGGTGAAGTTCCGTGTAAGCATTGGTGTGTAATGAGAGCAGTTTTGTATTGAATTCTGTAGGTGACAGGAAGCCAATGGAGGTTATGGAGAATGGGTGTAATATGTTCAAATTTACGAGCTCTCAATAAAATCCTTGCTGCACTGTTTTGAATATATTGAAGCTTCTGAAGATTTTTGCCAGGGATTCCAATAAACAGGGAGTTGCAGTAGTCGAGCCTGGAGGAGACAAAGGCATGGACGAGTTTCTCAGCATCAGAAAAAGTCAGAGATGGGCGAAGTCTGGAGATGTTTCAAAGATGGAAGAAGCAGGTTTTAAACAGATGCTTAATGTGATTTTCAAATGTAAGATGAGAGTCCATTTTTATTCCAAGATTTGTAACAGAGGTGGAGAGGGGGATGTCTTGACCAGAGAAGGAGATTGTTGTTAAAGTTGATGTTTGTATCTGGTGAGGGGTGCCAATCATTATGGCCTCAGTCTTGGAGCAGTTTAATTGAAGAAAGTTCTGATTCATCCATGCCCTTATTTCCTCCAGGCAGGTAGAGAGGGCAGTGAGTGAAGATGGAGATGGGGATGATGAGGATGCTCCAGTCCTGATGTAAAGCTGTGTATCGTCGGCATAGCAGTGAAAAGAAATGTTGAACTGATTAATAATTTGACCTAAAGGCAGCATGTAAAGGGAAAACAGCAGGGGCCCCAGAACTGACCCTTGAGGGACACCACAGGAGACACCGACTGTCTGGGAAGTGGCATTGCCAAGACTAACACATTCCAGCCTATTGGAGAGGAAAGATTTGAACCAGTCCAGGACAGTGTCACAGAGACCGACCTCCACATGAAGACGGTGGAGGAGGATACTATGGTCCACAGTGTCGAAAGCTGCAGTGAGGTCAAGGAGGACAAGGATGGAGGGAGAACCAGTGTCAGCAGCCATGAGGACATCATTTGTAACTCTCAGCAATGCAGTCTCAGTACTGTGAGCTACTCTGAATCCAGACTGGAACTTCTCATACAGAGAG
Organism: Garcialebias charrua; assembly: GCA_038048925.1. Classification (NCBI taxonomy): domain Eukaryota; kingdom Metazoa; phylum Chordata; class Actinopteri; order Cyprinodontiformes; family Rivulidae; genus Garcialebias; species Garcialebias charrua. The sequence goes on from JBBPBX010016437.1 coordinate 14,493, forward strand.
TGTTGCTGTAGGTGGTCCTGCAGCTGAGCAGCAACTGCTTTTTCCAGCACTTTAGACAGAAATGGGAGGTGGGAAATTGGGCGGTAATTAGAAAAAATGTCGGGATCCAAATTAGATTTTTTCAGAAGAGGCCTAATGATGGCAGTTTTTAGAGGCAGTGGAACATGACCAGATTGTAGAGACTTATTTATTATTTGTGTGATTAATGGGCTAATTGCAGAGTGATTGGATTTTATGAGAGACGAGGGGAAGGGATCCAGGGCGCAGGATGAAGGCTTCATTTTCTTGATGATGGACTCCACCTCACTCTGAACAACTTCATCAAAGCTGCTCAGGGACCCAGGATGCAGACGGGTAGATGGTAAACGAAGATCAGGGAGGTTGTGGAGCTGAGATCTGATAGTGTCAACTTTGTTTTTAAATGATGAAAGGAACAGGTTGCATTTTTGAACAGATTCCTCAGGAGTTTGTTTAATGGGATTAAGCAGATGAGTTATTGTGGAGAAGAGCTGTTTAGAGTTACCAGGGCAGGTGTTGATGATGTTGGAATAATACTTGGAGCATGCTTCTTTAAGAGAATAGGCGTATGCTTTCTGATGTTCTTTGTATGCCTGGTTATGTACAGAGAGACCAGATGATTTTACACATCTCTCAATAGCACATCCAGTTGCCTTCATCCTGTGCAGCTCACCAGAGTACCAGGGGGCTGAACAGGAGAAAGACACCAGTCTTGTCTTCAAGGGCGCATGTAGGTCCAGAAGCTCTTGGAGAGATCGGTTGTAGTAATCCACAGAGTCATTTGCAGATGAATGATTGACACCGGTCAGGGCGTGAAGATCAGCAGACAGAACATCAGGGGAAATGTTTTTAAAGTCCCGGAACTGGATAGGTCGTTTTGGGTTTGAAGCAGGCGAAGTTGAAGGCACTTCCAGAGAGATGACACTGTGGTCCGAGACACCCAGGTCATATACAGATAAGTTATTGATGAGTACAGTGTCTGTAATCACCAAATCCAGAGTGTGCCCCCTGTTGTGCATAGGGGCATCCACATGTTGGGTGAGATTGAGAGAGTCCAGAAGAGACTTAAAATCTATTGCCAGAGGGGAAGAGGAATTGTCCATTGGTCTGAGCCAGTCTGAGCCAGTCATTACTGACCCGACTTCAACTGGTTCAGAATTCTGCTGCTCGCCTTTTAACTGGTACCAGGAAATGTGAACACATCACCCCTGTCTTAAAATCACTACACTGGCTCCCAGTTTGTTTCCGGATTAATTTTAAGGTTCTTTTGTTTGTATTCAAATGTCTTCATGGTCTCGCCCCACAGTATCTGTCCGACCTTCTCCAGCTGTACATTCCCTCACGCTCTCTGAGGTCAGCAGATCAGCTGCTGCTGGTCGTCCCAAAGTCCAACAGGAGGCTGAGAGGTGACCGAGCGTTCTCAGTCGCTGCCCCTAAACTGTGGAACGAGCTGCCTCTGCGTGTCAGACAAACTGACTCACTTCCTGTTTTCAAGTCTGCTCTGAAGACACATTTTTTCTCTTTGGCTTTTAACACAGCTTGAAATGTTGGTTTTACTGTTTTTAAGTTTTTCTTTTATAGTTTTTACTGTTTGCTGTTTGATCTGTTAATTTATTACTTTTATGGTATTTGTTGTGTTTATAGTTGTATGCTTGTCTGTGTTGGTGTACAGCACTTTGGCCAACGGTGTTGTTTTAAAGTGCTTTATAAATAAAGTTGTATTGTATTGTATTGTATATTTAAATCGCCAAGAAAAATAGTTTTCACAGGGGAGGTGCAGAAAAAAGTGAGGAGGTCATGCATCTCTGAGTTAAATGAAACATGCGGTTTGGGAGGTCTATAAATCAATATAACGTTCATCAGGAGTGGTGCTTTGAGGTTGACGGCCAAACTTTCAAAAGAGGAAAAGTCCTGAGAAGCCAGATGTGTCAATTTTAAATTATTGTGGTAGATTACAGCCAGACCACCACCGCGGCCAGTGCAGCGGGCTCTCTGCAGATAACTGTATCCAGAGGGACAGGCCTCATTTAGAGAACTGTACACATCTGGTTGATGCCAAGTTTCTGTAAGACACATGAGGTCCAAGTTCTTCTCCAATGTCAATGTCAATGTCAATGTCAATTTTATTTATATAGCACATAAAAACTACTGGCACGTCTTCCACTGAGGAAGCGGAGCCTGGGGACTTTGGATCGGGCTCTCCAATCTCTGGTGCGGAGGTCGCCGAGGTGGTTAAAAAGCTCCGCGGTGGCAAGGCTCCGGGGGTGGATGAGATTCGTCCTGAGTTCCTTAGGGCTCTGGATGTTGTGGGGTTGTGTTGGCTTACGCGACTCTGCAATATCGCGTGGACATCGGGGGCAGTTCCCTTGGATTGGCAGACTGGGGTGGTGGTTCCCCTATTCAAAAAGGGGGACCGTAGGGTGTGTTCCAACTATAGAGGGATCACACTCTTAAGCCTCCCTGGTAAGGTCTATTCAGGGGTTCTGGAGAGGAGGGTCCGTCGGATAGTCGAACCTCGGATTCAGGAGGAGCAGTGTGGTTTTCGTCCTGGTCGTGGAACACTAGACCAGCTCTACACCCTCAACAGGGTCCTGGAGGGTGCGTGGGAGTTTGCCCAACCAGTTTACATGTGCTTTGTAGACTTGGAAAAGGCATTCGACCGCGTCCCTCGGGGGGTTCTGTGGCGGGTACTCCGGGAGTATGGGGTACCAGGCCCATTGATATGGGCTGTTAGGTCCCTGTACGACCGGTGTCAGAGCTTGGTCCGCATTGCCGGCAGTAAGTCAGGCTCGTTTCCGGTGAGAGTTGGACTCCGCCAAGGTTGCCCTTTGTCACCGATTCTGTTTATAACTTTTATGGACAGAATTTCTAGGCGCAGCCAAGGTGTTGAGAGGATCCGTTTTGGTGGCCTTAGAATCGCTTCTCTGTTTTTTGCAGATGATGTGGTCCTATTGGCTTCATCAGCTCGTGATCTACAGCTTTCACTGGAGCGGTTTGCAGCTGAATGCGATGCGGCCGGGATGAGGATCAGTTCCTCCAAATCCGAGGCCATGGTCTTGAGCCGGAAAAGGGTAGCGTGCCCTCTCCGGGTCGGGGAGGAGGTCCTGCCCCAAGTGGAGGAGTTTAAGTATCTCGGGATCTTGTTCACGAATGAGGGAAAACTGGAGCGTGAGATCGATAGGCGGATAGGTGCAGCGTCCGCAGTGAAGCGGGCGCTGTACCGGTCTGTCGTGGTGAAGAGAGAGCTGAGTCAAAAGGCAAAGCTCTCAATTTACCGATCGATCTACGTTCCCACCCTCATCTATGGTCATGAGCTTTGGGTTATGACCGAAAGAACAAGATCTCGGATACAAGCGGCTGAAATGAGTTTTCTCCGCAGGGTGGCTGGACTCTCCCTTAGAGATAGGGTGAGAAGCTCAGTCATCCGGGAGGGACTCGGAGTAGAGCCGCTGCTTCTCCACATCGAGAGGAGCCAGTTGAGGTGGCTCGGGCATCTGGTTAGGATGCCTCCTGGACGCCTCCCTGGTGAGGTGTTCCGGGCATGTCCCACCGGGAGGAGACCCAGAGGAAGACCCAGGATACGCTGGAGGGACTATGTTTCTCGGCTGGCCTGGGAACGCCTTGGGATTCCCCCAGAGGAGCTGCTCCAAGTGGCTGGGGAGAGGGAAGTCTGGGCCTCCCTACTTAGGCTGCTACCCCCGCGACCCGACCCCGGATAAGCGGAAGAAAATGGATGGATGGATGGACATAAAAACAACCGAAGTCGACCAAAGTGCTTTACAGTTAAAAAAAATAAAAACAGAGTAAAATGCATCTAGTGCCACTAAACATAATAAAGCTATCAGTAAATACACAACAACAATAAAATCTGCTCAAAATTTGATCTCAGATTCTGCGAGGATCAAATGCCAAGTAAAAGAGATGAGTCTTAAGTGAAGATTTAAAAGTGTCAACAGTCTGAGCGGTCTTTACTTTCTCAGGTAAACTGTTCCACAGTTTTGGAGCAGCAACCGCAAAAGCCCGATCACCTCTGGATTTCATTTTGGATCTGGGGACATCTAAGAGAAACTGGTTGGTAGACCGGAGTGCTCTTACAGGAGTGTAGATATTAATAAGATCACATAAATATGACGGGGCCAGACCTTTTAAGATTTTAAAAACAAGCAATAAAATCTTAAAATCAATTCGATAGCAGACAGGGAGCCAGTGAAGAGATGCCAGGACAGGGGTTATGTGTTCATATTTTTTAGTTGAAGTTAAAAGACGAGCTGCTGCGTTCTGGACAGATTGTAAACGATGCAAAGATGATTTGTCTAAACCAACATACAGTGAATTACAATAGTCCAAGCGAGAAGTAATAAAAGCGTGAATCACCTTTTCAAGGTCTCTGAAAGAGAGACAAGACTTCACCTTGGCAATGAGTCTTAGCTGGAAGAAACCGGATTTAACTACAGCATTTATCTGTTTGTCTAACTTAAAAGCACTGTCAAAAATAACTCCCAGATTCCTGACATTGGAGTGGCTGTATGAAGCCAAGGGGCCAAGAACATTTAGGGTGTTACATTTGCCAAAGCTGATGGCTTCCGTTTTATTTTCATTTAGATTTAGAAAATTAAGTTTTAACCAGATTTTAATGTCATTCAGACAGTCCAGGAGTGGATCCAGTGGAGTGACCCTGTCTGACTCAATTGGAAGATATAACTGTGTATCATCAGCAAAGCAGTGAAAAGGAATGTTGTGTTTTCTAAAAATGGACCCCAAAGGCAACATGTACAAATTAAAAAGCAGTGGACCTAAAATAGACCCTTGAGGGACTCCACAGATCAAAGGAGCTGGAGATGAAGAACAGTTCCCTAAATGAACAGAAAAACTCCTGTCAGTCAGGTAGGATCTAAACCAGGATAAAACTGTGCCATTCTCCAGAATGTGATCGTGAATTAGACATGATTTGTTGGATAGTGACTGCACATTGAAAAGTTCTAATTTACTACCAGTTGGTGTAGAAGCCTTTTTTGAACCGGTTTCAGCAGACTGAAGTCCACTCCACGTTTTCCTTGCCACTTCGAGCGCTGTGGACTACAAGGGACTACAGACGCAGCGTTCTGATGACGTCGTCGAGGTGCGACACGTCTCCTGGACCAGACACACGCGAGAGACCCAACCTGCCCAGAGTAGATGGATATCTTCCGAGAGCTTCTGTGGATATAACGAGGTCTACGCAGAAGTCCCAGTTGTTTGATGGTGGAAACAGAAGGAGGAATGGAGCAGTTGTTAAGTCCAAGCAGCTGCGAAGCGGAATATGTCAACATCGCGCCCGCCAAGCCGGGGGAAGCTAGCACAGAGCTAGCCGCTAACAGCAGACCCACGGCTCCGAGAGAAATAACCAAGAAGCAGTGAGATGTAACTTGGTTGAGCATATCTTGAAGAGGAGCACAGGAGAAAATCCAGGACAGTCCAGATGACACAGGAGGTTGACAGGCAGTAGGTGAGTGGAACAATAATTGCAGCTACGTAGTTCTTGAAGCAAGTTCGTGCTGGAGTTTGACAGGAGGTAGACAGCCCAAATTCCGGTTAGGAAGTGCTAACTAAGCTGTCCGTAAAGTCCTTATTAAAAAAAAACACTGAACAAAAGAAGTCCAGATAAATGTCCAAAAAATGTCCACAAAAAATAAATAAAAATAGCAACAGTAAAATAACTATTTAGCGTGGAGAAGCGGCGACATCACAACATCACGCCAGCGTCCTCTCCAGCTCAGATGCAGATGCCATACTACTACTCTGCTGCCTTCAACTGGCTGAAATTGGTACTGCTTTTTCTTTTTTAATCCAGTCAGAATGAATGAAAATTGTCATATCTCAGCCAAAAATTGGTTTATAAATCTGGGAGAAATCCATAAATATGTTGCTTCGGCCTATAAGTCGCAGGGCATGTAAATTATGCAAAAAAGTGTGAATTTTAGGGTAGAAAATATGGTAATCTAACTCATTATAATGTAATGTAACCTATTTCAGTCTAACCTAACTTGACCAGTTGCTGTGATTTTCTGCCTCTATAGCATGGCAGCCATTCAGGTCATTCTTTGTGTTCTTCAAATGTAAATATTATTTTTCTGCTTTCACCAGAACAGGATCATCTCATCAAATGAGTTCAATATCCAGTTAAACACAGAGCTTATTAAAACATTAGACAACCTCGTCTACAGCTTATCATCCCCCGCTGCTTGAATAAAAGTTGTCCAAACATGACCTTTGGGCTATAGCTGATTGGCACTTGGTTGCTCTCTTGCTGCTGTCCAGCCTTCGTCTAACTGGCAGGATGCAGCCAGCAGGTAAAGATGAGGGCTCATTTATTGAGAGGTTCCTCACCTTGTCACTGCCACCTGCACCTACACACACAAACACCTTCTGGCTTCAAGGTTTGACTGGTCACACAACATGCATAAACCCTCATGGACTCAGAGGCATCGCGTATCATCGGGCTACGTGCGCAAACACAGCTAAATATCTATTTCCTCTAGCAGCCAGAAGTAGCCAGACTTGATAGAAACAATCCACATGCCTATCATAGGAGCTAAATTGACCAGAGTCTGACTGATGCACATGGTGTGGCAGGAGTGTGATAACACAGGTGATGACGGCTAATTGGAAGTCTGGTATAAAATCATGGTGCAGAAGGAAAAGAAAACTGTTTGTGCTTAATTTATGCTCTCTTTACCCTTTAATTCACCATCTTTCTAAGTACAAATCACAAACAAAGAGATCAAAAGCAAAGCAGCTGACCTGATGGATTTTGTCAGGGCCTTCAGACTTTTCCAGACGTTGAAACGCAATATGACTTTTGCACAGTGGCATCTTCAGCATGAAACACTGTTTTTGTCCAACAGATACAAAGGCTTGTGCCTGTCCAGTTAATCAAAGCTTCTGTTGACACAGGAAGTCTATTGGAGAACATCATGATAGAGGCGCTTTGCATGAGTGTGTCTGTGTGTGTGTTGAGGGGTGATCCACTTGCACTCACATTGCATTTCCTCTCTTTGTGTGACAGACAAAGCAGATAGCTCGCCGTCTTTCTGGGAAGATAGGATCGCTATACAAACAGCAGCCCGTCATTATTGACACGGCGTTTGTGTAAGTGCATGGATGACACACAGAGCGAGCAAGAAGAAAGGAGAGTGAGCATATTAGAAGCCTGTGAAACATTACAGAAAGTGTTACTGGCCAACCAGACCATTTTCATTCCTATTGTTACAGCACGCCACAAGACAAGAGCTTCACTCGCTGCTTTTACTGATCATGAACAAGAAAAAAATTAATCAACTTCCAAAACTTCAGTCTTCATCTTCTTTTCCCTCTTCATCCTCCTCCATCTCACTCTGTCCTCTTCATCCTCTGTCCTCACTCCAACTACTTCCATGTCCTCTCTAAATGCACCCATACATCTCGTCTTTGTCTTTTTCCTGGCAGCTGCATTTCTAACATCCTTCTACCAATATACCCACTGTCCCTCCTCTGGACATGTCCAAACCATCTCAGTCTGGTCTCTCTAACTTTATCTCCCAGTTGTTCAATCTGTGCTGTACTTCTGATGATCTCATAGAAAAATCTGAACTTATAAAACTTCAACACACTGTATTTAACATGTGAAAATCATAAGCTTAGTGTAGCTGCACTTTACATTTTTAGAGGAACTCTTGAGTTTGATTTAAAAGAAGTAAATAATTGCAAATCCTACAAACCCAATTCTCGGAAAAGTTGGGCAAGTTCCTGAAATCAAACAAAAAGTTCAGTGTTTTATTTTTCTAGTTTGTTTTAACTTACTTTTCCAGACACAAATGACAAGGAAATAATCCATCCATCCATCCATTTTCTTCCGCTTATCCGGGGTCGGGTCGCGGGGGTAGCACCTCACCAGGGAGGCGTCCAGGAGGCATCCTAACCAGATGCCCGAGCCACCTCAACTGGCTCCTCTCGATGTGGAAATAATTTGTTTAGTATTTTTAGTAGCCAACTTTTCTGTATTCAAAAATGCAGACAAATTATGAGGTTCTTGCCAACCTAACATGTACTCCAAAAATAGCAAAGAATGATGGAAAAGTTAAGTTAATAAATTGTAAAATAAACATTTCTATGAAAACGGTAGCAGTTGATGGTTTCAGAATTGGTTATAAAAACAGCATTCACTAAAGATTAAGTTTATTCACCATGGATGTTAGCTCAACGCTTCGCTTCCAACTAAGAGTTGGAAGCAAAGAGCGTGTCTATGTGTGTTTATGAATTGAAAAGGAGGCACCGTGGATGAATTCCTGTCAACCTGGCAGCAGTGCTTGAGTGCCTGACTGCAGAGATCATGAAGCTGGTGAGAAACTTGGCTCATGACAACGAGAGGACTGGAATCACACCCTGGCACCTTCAGCTGTCTGTCCATGGCAACGAGGAGCTTTCAGGCAGTCCTGCTGCCCAGGAGAACTGAAACTCCCACGGGATCTGACAGCAAGCTGGATCCAGGTGGACAGGTTGGTATCTGTGGCCAGATTCTTTGGATTTGCTGCAGGAGATCCTTCCTGCCCACAGCTATCAGCATCTATAACAACTCTTGAATGAAACCAGAAGGATGAGGCTAGAGCAACACTTCATTTCCTTTTCCTTTTGGAATTTGTAAAGTATTTTTGAGTTGAAGAAGATCACTAATTTTAAAAAGACTGACAAATCAACATTACAAAGAACAAAATTGTATTGCCCAAAGAGGAAGTAATTTAAGACTTCTGCATCGAAACTGAGCTGAGTTCTCTGAATACAGGTAGTCCTCGTCTTACGACGGTCTCGAGTTACGACGTTTCGTGGTTACGACATGCATCTCCATAAAT
>JBBPBX010016437.1:26291-44684 GCA_038048925.1 Garcialebias charrua
AAGAAAAGATATGCAGAGTGGTAAAGGCTGCACAGAAGTCTGTTGGAGTCAGTCTCCCCACCATCACAGACATCTACACCTCCAGATGCAGGAAGAGGGCCACCTGCATCATGAAGGACCTCCCTCACCCAACTAAAAGGCTGCAAAGTTTACCCCTAATCTGAACTGGTCATTGCCTATCATATTTTCTTTTCTTTTTTTATACTTTATTTATCAATTTTCACATCACATTATTTACAACATTTGAGTTTTATAAAACGATGTCCATTTTAATATACAAAAACCCCCATATAAAACAAAAAGTAAAAATCACACACAAAATAAAACCTTTTCAAAACACACACATAATAAAAAAAAAATAAATAAAAAAAATCTCAATTTGATAACAAATGAAGATGCAAAAATCTGTTCACTTTACAGCTAACTAAAGAAATATAGCAGCTGTTTGGTTACGATGGTGTACCCATCCTGAATGTTTCCATGTATTGTAAAAATGGCTGCCATGTCTTGACAAATTTAGCAGTTGAACCTGCCAGTGTACACCTCATCTTCTCTAAATGCAAAAACCTCATAAGCTCTGCAAGCCACTGTTCATGTGTAGGAGGAGCCTCCTGTTTCCACCTCAAAAGTATAAGACGTCTCGCAATCAACGTAGCAAAAGCTACTGCATTTGAATTATGCTTGGAAAGTAAAGTATTCGGAGTCATGACTCCAAAAATTGCAGTTAGAGCAGAAGGGCAAATTTTAACATTGTATATTTCTGAGAGTGTATTGAATATAGATGTCCAATATGTATGAAGTTTTGAACACTCCCAGAAAGTATGAATAAGGGAACCAACTTCTGACCTGCATCGGTTACACAAAGGATCAGTCCCTGGACAGAACCTAGCTAGCTTTTCTTTAGAGATATGCAATCGATGCAAGATCTTGAACTGAAGGAGTCCATGTCTAGCGCATATAGAAGAGGAGTGTACCCTGTGAAGAATAGATTGCCAGAGCTCATCCGTTAATGTAACTGTAAGATCTCTTTCCCAATGTGATTTAATGATAGAAAGAGAAGGAGATTGTAGATCCAACAGTATAGTGTAGATCTCCTTAATTACCCCCTTTTTATGAATGTTTATACCTATGATTTTATCTAGAGCTGTCTCATCAGGTAATTCAGGAAATGAGGGATATCCATTCTTCACAAAATGTCGCAGTTGCAAATATCGAAAAAAATGTGGGATATTAAACCGTTCCATAAGTTGTGTAAACGAAGCAAATGTCCCATCAATGAAAAGGTGTTTAACTTGACTTAAGGGCGAGGCATAGCTCCGCGCTAGCGCGAGCGCGAGGCCACGCGGCGCCACGCTGAGCGAGTTGCGCTTGCACAAGCCTTTGAACGCTCGCGCGAACGCGCCAAGCTCAAATTTTACGACCGCTCACGCGCGCGCGGTGTCTCACAATAAACTGCCCTGGTGGCGGACTGTTTTGTGTGACACACAAATGAATTAAATTCCTCTTCTTCATCGCTGATCTGGACTTTTCTTTTGTTTTTTTGCCAAAAGTCAAGTGATCGCTTGAAGCGGTCACCATTCACTTCCTCCTCCGATGAGGAGGAATGAATGAACTTGTTCTCAGACCCGACCTGTCAATCAAATCAGTAGGCTGTCAGCAAATGACCAATCAGCGTCCTCAATTTGTCCCGTAGCTAAACGCTCCGCCCTGCTTCTGCTCAAATGACATCAAGTATTTGGAGCGAAAACGTTGGAGCCACCCGCTGCTTCACGCTTTGCTCTGCTGTGAACACCCCACTCGCAGCACATGCGCGTGGCGCGGCGCTCGGTCCAGCGCGGAGCTTTGCCTCGCCCTTTAATCCATTTCTTTCCCAAATTTTAAAGGCAGAGTCGGACATAGAAGGTGGGAACATATGATTAGAGCATATAGGAGTTTTAATTGACATAAAATGTAGCCCGAATCTTTTCCTGCACTGTATCCAAATTCTCAGGGAGTTATAAAGCAGAGGGTTGCATTTATAGGTACATATTTCTAAAGGGAGAGCGGAGGTCAATAACGCAGGTAAGCTGGTCTTGCCACAATTGGACGACTCAATCTGAAGCCAAGACGGGGTTTCTGTAGGAAAGTCACTAATCCAATATAGCATGTTTCGTATATTTGCTGCCCAGTAATAAGACTGGAAATTTGGCAACGCCAATCCGCCCACAGGCCTAGGTCTCTGCATAAAATCCTGCCGTATTCTGGGGGATTTACTATTCCAAATAAACGCAGAAATATGTTTATTTAGTGTCACAAAATATTTCTTTGGGATATAACATGGGATGCATTGAAATAAATAAAGGAACTTGGGCAATATGTTCATTTTTATAGAATTGACACGGCCTATTAATGATAGTGGCAAATTATTCCACCTTTGAAGGTCTAATTTAGTATTTTCAAAGAGTGGTGTAAAGTAATGGCGGCCGTGGTGTAGTGGTAATGGCAGTCGTCTCCCGATCGGAAAGTTGGCGGTTCGACTCCCGGGACCCGCACCATGTGTCGTTGTGTCCTTGGGCAAGACACTTAACCCTGAGTTGCTCCCGGTAGGACTGGAAAGCACCTTGCATGGTAGTCTGCCGCCACCGGTTTATGAATGTGTGTAGCATTCAATATATGTGTAGCACTTTGAGATTTTCAGTAATGAAAAGTGCGTTATAAATTGAATTAATTATTATTATTATTATTATTCTTTCTAAAGAGATCCTTATATTTGCGAGTGACCTTGATCCCCAGGTAAGTCACGTAATCTAATTTAACTTTGAAAGGAAAGTTTGTAAATGAAATCTTCCTAGCTTTAGAGTTTATACTAAGTAATTCACTTTTATGCAAATTTAACTTGTAACCCGAAATAGTGCCAAATTGTTCAAATATAGCAAGAGCATGGGGAAGAGAGCACAATGGGTCTGAGAGATACAGCAGAAGGTCATCAGCATATAGGGATATTTTGTGCTCCTGGTCCGCTCTGTAAATACCTTTAATATTATTTTCTGCTCGCAACTTAATTGCCAACGGTTCAATTGCTAACGCAAATAAAAGAGGGGACAAAGGACACCCCTGTCTTGTCCCACGGTGGAGTGGGAAGAAACAAGAATATAATGAATTTGTTCTAACACGTGCCATAGGCGAGGAATAAAGCACCTGAACCCAAGAAATGAATTTAGGGCCAAACCCAAATTTATTTAATATGTAAAACAGATAATCCCACTCCACCCGGTCGAAGGCCTTTTCAGCATCAAGTGATAAAGCGACTTCTGGGGTTGCAGTTGACTCCGTGTGTAATATGTTAAAAAATCTACGTAAGTTGAAAAAGCCATGCCTCCCTTTTACAAATCCTGTTTGATCAGATGAAATAATATGAGGTAAACATCGTTCTAGTCTGAGAGCCAGGATTTTAGACAATATTTTAAGGTCCACATTTAACAACGAAATAGGACGGTATGATGAACACTCGAGTGGATCCTTATTTGGCTTCAATAATAAAGAAATAGTAGCTTGACGAAGCGTTGGGGGAAGACATTGCGAGTTAAATGATTCAATAAACATTTCTCTTAACAACGGAGATAAACTATCTTTAAAGGTCTTGAAAAATTCAGCGGGATAGCCATCTGGTCCTGGTGATTTTGCATTCTGCATTGAGTTAATTGCTAATTTAATTTCTTCTACAGTAATCGGTTCCTCCAGTTGATCCCTAAATGTAGAGTCTAAAGTTGTAATTGTCATCTTTTCAAAAAAATTATCAAACAATCCAGGCCTTTGTGAAGATTCTGATTTATAAAGGCTAGAGTAAAATATTTTAAAACTCTCATTTATTTTTTGTGGATCCGTAGTGACCTGTCCAGATTGGGTTTTAATCTCAGGAATCAAATGTGCAGTTTCGGATCTACGGAGCTGATGTGCCAAAATCTTAGACGTTTTGTCCCCATGCTCATACCACATTCCTCTAGTCCTAAGAATCATACGTTCAGACTGTTCGGTGGAAATTAAATTGAACTCTGTTTGCAAATTTAATCTTTGTTTATACAATTCTGAAGATGGGGTTATAGAATGTTGTTTGTCTAGTTGTGAGATCAGATCTGTCAGTTCAGTTAGACGTTTTAACTTTTGTTTCTTATTATGTGAGCAGTAGGATATAATGTGACCACGTAAAAATGCTTTCAAGCTTTCCCAAACTGTACTAAAAGTTATACCAGGTGAAATGTTCATTTCTAAGAAAAAATCAATTTGTTCAGAAATATATTGTACAAATTCTTTATCTGACAATAAGAGAGGATTGAGTCGCCAAGAATATACAGAACGTTTGTCTGGAAAACTAAGTTCCAAAACAAACGGGCTATGATCAGAGATAACTATACTATCATATCTACACGTCTTAATATTAGGAAGTAATTTTTTATCTACAAAAAAATAATCTATACGTGAATACGTTTGATGAACTGCAGAAAAAAAGGAATATTGTCGGGTATATGGGTTTAAATATCGCCACACATCTACAGCACCGTAATTCCGTAAAAATGACTGTAAAACTATGGAAGATTTTGGGAGTGAAGAGTTTTTGGTCGAGGAACGGTCCAGCACTGAATCCATGACCGTATTCATGTCTCCTCCGATTATTAGTTGGTGAGTATTAATTAGAGGAAGGGAGTGAATCAGGTTATTGAAGAATTTAGGGTCGTCAAAATTAGGGGCGTATATGTTTGCTAAAATAATAGGAGTATTATAAAGTGACCCAGTCACAATAACGTAACGGCCATTGGAGTCAGTCATTATATCCGATACTATAAATGGAGTGTTTTTATGGACTAAAATTGCTGCGCCTCGTGCTTTACCATTAAATCTGGAATGAAATATTTGCCCAACCCAACTTTTTTTAAGCCTTGAATGATCTATATCTTTAAGGTGTGTTTCCTGCAGGAATGCTATATGTACCTTAAGGCGGCAGAGATGAGAAAGTACCTTGTTCCGTTTCACTGGATGATTCAATCCCTTCACATTCCAACTAACAAAATTAACATGGCAACCATTACTTACAGAGGTAGAGGTATCATCAGTGGAAGTCAACATCTACATACATGATGAGAAAGAACGGTCCAAATCACATTGAATAGTCTTGTCATTGGTGTACACCGTAAATTTGTAGTTAGCCAGCATCTGTGTAGATAATAAATGACAAATTGAGCACACACACACACAAAAAAAGGAAAAAGGAAGAAAAAAAAAATAGTAGCCCCCCCCCACCCCCTCCCACAATCAGTGTTGTCCCCAACTGACAAACACAACATCCCCAAAGTCTCTCTACTTTCTAAAGGAACCATTCACCTTAATCTCAACCACAGTCCCAAAAAGAGAAAAAAATAAATGTCTAAATTATAAATCACCCATTTAATGTTTATGTTTAATGTTTATTAAATTTGTTCATTTTTTTACAAAAGAAACAATACAAGGCAATCTCATAATGATAGTGTACAAAATGTAAAAAAATGAAAGGTGGCAGAAAGAAGAATAAATCTTATTATATCTGCCCCTTATCTCCAGCAATCAGATTAAACAACAGTAGTCAAACCATGTAAACAATAATAATCTTCAACCAACTTTTTCCAACAATCAGGTTAAACAATAATATTCTTCAACCAACAGTACAAAATGACTAATTCTTTTTAGTTTTCTAACTAATACTAATACAGTACAAAATGACTAACACTTTCTAATTTTCTAACTAATACAATACACATTACGTTATTTCACATATATTTTTTTAACATATTTGTTTTGATCATTTTTTTTAAATGTAAACATTGACTTGGCTTCATAAATCACCCATTTACCCATTTATACCAAAGCGTATTGGAAAAAGTCACAACATCAAACATTATGTATTTCAATTTAAGAGAAAAGACGATAACAAACTCCTAAAACTGCTAAAATAACATGACAAAATAAGCAGGGTGCGTTTATTTAACATCTACCATACGCTGGCTCGGGCGGCGCTGTTCGTTTAATACACAGTCTACCAACGCCATTATCCACTCAGCTGCCCCAGAAAAATAAACAAACGCACCCTCAGTTCGCATCAGTCCGTAGATGCAGGAAGTATTTCTCAAAGTTTTTCAGTCAAACCGGAAAACTATCAGTTAAATAATAATAATAAAAACAAAACTACAGGAGATAAGAGACAAAGAACTTCCCATTTAAAAATTAGCTACTTTTAAACATAGAAGTCCCGGGGTGTCACGTGACGTAAACAAACGCACAGTACCGTCTCGTGTCCTCACAGCCTCCTGTACTGATCACTCCAGAGATGAACCAAACTTGGATTCAACAAAAGTTTTCGCTGTCTCAGGAGAATCAAACACTTTTGTTTCGCCGTTGATGGAGATCCGAAACCGGGCAGGATAAAGAAGACCGTAGCGAACTCCATCTTTTCCCTGTAGAAGCTTCTTTACCCCGTTGAAGGCAGCTCGGCGTCTGGACAGGTCGATGCTGAAGTCGGGAAAGATGAGAATCTGCTCCCCTCGAAACTCCAACTTGCCTTTCTGTCTGGCCAGTTGTTGTATCCGCTCCTTCTCCTGGTAGTAATGGATGCGCACGATAAAGGCCCGTGGACGTTGTCCCTGCGAGGGCACCGCTGCTGCGGCTCGATGAGCTCTGTCGAGGAGTGGAGCCTTCTCCAGCCCGCCGGGACCACCCAGTACTTCAAATAACAGGTCAGCCATGAATCTGGTGGGGTTTCCCTGCTCCAGTCCTTCAGGTACTCCCAGTATGCGCAAATTGCAGCGTCTTCCTCTGTTTTCCAACTCGTCTGTCTTCTCCAATAACTTTTTATATCGGTTGTTTAGGTCAGCATAGCTGGTTTCGACAACTTCCAAGCGCTTGTCTAAATTCTCCAGGCCTTCTTCACAGTCACCCACTTTCTTTGTGAATTCGTCCACAGCAGCTTGAATGGGTGAAATGGCTTTTGCGATTTCTTCTTTAATTTCACCTCGTAGGTTTTCGTTTTCCTCTTGAATGACTTCTTTCACAATATCGCGGAATGCTAACAGCGTGGCCTGGTCTATTTGCGCTTTGCTAGCAGCCTCCGAGCTGTTAGCTTGCGCTCCTTTAGCAGATGCTTTAGGCGGCATTTTGCTTCAAGACAAGGCAGAAGTTTGTAAAATAACGTCGATTCTCTACTTGCAACTTAAAATATATAAGAATTGGGCCACTTTGGGTGATCTATAAACTTATTTTTTATAAATGTTGGGACCTCGTGGTTCGCACGTCTACTCCATAACGCGCCCCCTAGCGGTTCCCGCCTATCATATTTTCTAACCACGAGGAGATCAACACAAAGTGACACTGTCATGTATTCCTTGACTTTTATATTTGTACTGACCTCAGGTACACAAACATGTTCTGAAAGACAAGAGAAAGTGAATTTTGTTCCCTCACTTTTCCTTGAAGTTTGGCTTTAGTGGCAAACTGCCGCATTAACACACCTTGCCATAAACTGACATGATTGTTAGTGGCAGCAAAATCTTCCTTCTACCCAAAAGCTGCTCTCAAATCCTGTGCACGTCCTTCCAATAAAGAAAAGCAGAATCCACGTTAGCCCCGACTGCTGGCACAACATAAGTTTGCAGGCTCTAAATACAAAAGGAGGCATTAATGTTGGGGGCTGAGGAGGATGGTAACAAGAAGAAAAGGGAGTGGGAGAGCAGCGGGTGTGAAGGGAAAGGAACAATAGTTTCCAGAGGAAAGAAAGTGAGGAAAGAAGGAAAGCTAAATCTTGTGGCTTATCCCAGTTACTAGGAAAGGATTAAGCAATGCTCCACTGTTTTGGTGACACACGCACATACACAGGCATGATCCAGCTTTTGGGAATGTGCACAACCTTTCAGTCAATCACCCACTGAGACCCCCTCCACACACATCCTGGTCTGTGCTGAGTGGGGTTAAGAAGCCACATTGCCCTCTGAGCCAGTCTTTCTAGGCTGTAATGACTTCAGGGGATGCTGAATTCTTTTTAGCCACTGGTGTAATATAATAAAGCAGAGAGTTATCATCTTCAGGCTGCTTCAACCAGCCTCATCACACATGCTGCACCCACACCCCCACCTTCTGATTCCTAACATCCTCATCTCTGCTCTTGTCTCTCTGCTCCCAGAAGATATTCTTGTTCCCTCTCAACCTTGACCTCTTTTCCTCACGTCACTTGTGTCTTGAATAAGTACAGCTTCATGCTTTTATTGCTCCTCTTCTTTCTCCCCCATATGACGGTGTTGCTGATGAACTGCTCCACCCTCAGCCCCATGCTGTTTACCTCCAGATCCCCTGCTGCTTGTGCACGCTCTACACACTCTATTTAGATAATCTATTCTCTGTTTTCTTATTTTGGGTGTTAGATGAAACAACCAATTCTTTTTTTGTGACAAGTGGAGCCCAGAGGCAGTTATTCTTGGTGAAGCTAATATTATTACAGTAGTATTAATTCATTTAGTCTATATATTCCACACAATTACCGGTAAAAGCAGCACTGCATAAAAAGACTAGCCTTCATTTGATAGAAATAAAGTCTAAAACATGGCAAAGAGTACAAGATGGAGTATTTTAAAAGGTTTGGAAGGGAAGATGTTTATGGACAAAGTACAGGTAGTCCCCGACTTACGACAGAGTTCCGTTCCTACGTGACGTCGTAAGTCGAATTTTATCGTATGTCGGAAAATACATCCAAACTGCACCTTATACAGGTAGTCCTCGACTTACGACGTTTCGGACTTACGTCACGCATCTCATAAAATGTTTTTTTTTTTTTTTTACATTTTTTTAAAATAAATAAATAAATGTTCAGTACTGTACAGTTACCAAGTCTCCCTCCTCCCTAGCAGGCTCCATTCACATAAAGGGAGCTAGCTCCCTTTATGTGGCCCTCTGCCGTCAAGCTACAGTCAAAACCGGAAGGAACTCGGCTTTCAAAATATATATATATTTTTTTTTTTTTAATGGGAGATGCGTGACATAACCGCGGTCGAGCTAGCTCCCTTTATGTGAAAGGGAGACAATTCAACTCACTCCATCCATCCATCCATCCATCTTCTTCCGCTTATCCGGGGTCGGGTCGCGGGGGTAGCAGCCTAAGTAGGGAGGCCCAGACTTCCCTCTCCCCAGCCACTTGGAGCAGCTCCTCCGGGGGAATCCCAAGGCGTTCCCAGGCCAGCCGAGAAACATAGTCCCTCCAGCGCGTCCTGGGTCTTCCTCTGGGTCTCCTCCCGGTGGGACATGCCCGGAACACCTCACCAGGGAGGCGTCCAGGAGGCATCCTAACCAGATGCCCGAGCCACCTCAACTGGCTCCTCTCGATGTGGAGAAGCAGCGGCTCTACTCCGAGTCCCTCCCGGATGACTGAGCTTCTCACCCTATCTCTAAGGGAGAGTCCAGCCACCCTGCGGAGAAAACTCATTTCAGCCGCTTGTATCCGAGATCTTGTTCTTTCGGTCATAACCCAAAGCTCATGACCATAGATGAGGGTGGGAACGTAGATCGATCGGTAAATTGAGAGCTTTGCCTTTTGACTCAGCTCTCTCTTCACCACGACAGACCGGTACAGCGCCCGCTTCACTGCGGACGCTGCACCTATCCGCCTATCGATCTCACGCTCCAGTTTTCCCTCATTCGTGAACAAGATCCCGAGATACTTAAACTCCTCCACTTGGGGCAGGACCTCCTCCCCGACCCGGAGAGGGCATGCTACCCTTTTCCGGCTCAAGACCATGGCCTCGGATTTGGAGGAACTGATCCTCATCCCGGCCGCATCACACTCGGCTGCAAACCGCTCCAGTGAAAGTTGTAAATCATGAACTGAATCACTCACTCCTTCATCTTTAAAAACTGTGTTAGGATAGGCTAAGTGCTTGGTGACTGTACAGTACTGTACATTTATTTATTTATTTAAATACATTTTTTGTATGTACTCCGACTTATGGCGATTTCGTGTTACGAACGGTGCGTAGGAACGGAACTCATTCGTAAGTCGGGGACTACCTGTACATACAATTCTGTATTTTACCAAGCACTAATGCTGCGTTCCAGTTACCTCGTATTTTGGGAACTACGAAGAGGCAGTGACGTCATCTCCCCATCTACCACTTGAAAACACGTTCCGGTTACCCTGGTGGTAAAAACAAGATGGACGCACGCTTTGTTTTTGTTGCTGTTTCGGAATATAATAAATTACTAAACATATATGCACTCCAGACAATCAGATATGCACTCCTGACACAGAACATGTCAAAGAAGAAAGATGAACGCCGAAGGTAATAGATTTAATATATATTTTTCTCGTTGGGAAAAAGAAAAACTGGCTTTACAGCTAAAAAAAAAACGTCTTCGCTCACTGCACAGCAAAACATGTAGGGGGTTTACGATATGTTGAAGAAACTGTACAGTGGTTGCTTTATTTTGCTAAATAAATAAGTTGCTAACACCGGTTGCTAACCCTGCTGACCACTTGACCAGGTCACCCTTGTAAAAGAGATCTCGAACGGGCTTTACCTGGTAAAATAAAGGTGATTGATTTTATGATATATAACACCATCAGAAAGTTTTGGTTTGTAGCCTGACACTACAGTACTGTTGTTGTTTTTTTACAATCAACCTTTATTTAGTCAGGTAAATGTCATTGAGCCTCGTGGACTCATTTAAAAAAGTGACCTGCTACAAACTAAAGAATGATTAACAGCAATGGTAGAATTTCCTTAAACAATAGACAATAAACACAAGAGAGAAATATATATTTATATATATATTTTTTTTCTTTTAAAACAAAGTATCAAAGACTAGAAAAACATTATAAGGTAGATGTATAAATCAAAGACAGGAACATATCTGCATTGGTTTTTTGCCAGGATTCCAAGAGATTCAACTATTCTCCAGATTCCAACAGTTTCCTGAAAGTAGCTGTCTGAAATGTGTATTTTTCACATAAACAAGAAGTCAAATGATGAAAAAATGACAGAGAATTGCAGCTCATTATTAACTTTATGTCTGTCTGAAATAAACACTGTTTTCCCATTGCAGAGTTGTCTTGGACCCTACCATGCTGCCAGAAAACCCATCCATCCTGAAGAACAATGGTGCTCTAAGTGAAGCAGACAAGCAACGTAACGCTGAAATCAGCCGTGGAAGGGTGATTGTGGAGCAAGCCTTCGGATGTTTGAAGTGCAGGTGGAGACGGCTTCGTGACGTGCAGAATACCAGAACTGATGTGGTGGTGAAGATCATAGTGGCTGCCTGCATCCTCCACAACTTGGGACGTGGGCCATCACAAATTTGTCAGCAGCATGCAGAAGGGTCCCCCAGGGAGGATGATGAAAAGGAATAACTCCTTAGAATTCCGGTGTGTAAAAGAAAAAATAATAGGTAGCAGTGGTGGGCCTCTGACCGCTAGAGAGCGCTATTGCGCTATTCCGCTTATAGCGTAGCTAAATAATCTGTTAGCTTTACAGCGGATTAACTAACTTTTATAATTCATACGCGGTTTTGTGCTATTTTTATTTACAATGCAGTACCGCTAATAACTAATTATCTATCAGTAAAAACGAAATAACGTATTTACGAGCTCGGACGACAGCACCGGATGTGGTCCGTCACTAAAAAGCGTCCCCCTCAGTCTCTTGGTGTGTGCTCTCTCTACAGCAGTTAGCAGCCAGTGTGTTACTCTGCAGCCTTATTGCTTGTTTTCGAAGAGTCAGACGAAGAGTTTTTAACATGGAGGGTGAACTTATGGATGTTTCTCAGCGGCCTACGTGACGCGTCTGGATTTTAAAAAGTATTTCGCATTTGCCCTCTTCAAAATGGCGGCCGCGACGGCCACAGAAGATAAGGACTTTCCATGAAAACACGGTAAAAACAATTATTTCTTTGCTGAGAAAAATATACTTCTTAGCTGACTTTATAGCACAAGGTTTTTCTGAGCTTAACCGGTTCAAATGGTCAAATCTGCTGGTTTAAAAAATAATATTTCGCCATTTGCGGCCGCCATTTTGAAGAGGGCAAATGCGAAATATTTTTTTAAATCCAACAGATTTGACCATTTTAACCGGTTAAGCTCAGAAAAACCTTGTGCTATAAAGTCACTGCTTTGTTTTGTTTTGTTTTTTTGAATGTCCAGAGGACCAGACTTAGCTTTTTTAGATCATTCTCATTTCCTGGCCGAATAGAATATATGTACGTAAAGTATTAAATAAATCCTTTGATTTTTGTAATTTCATCCTTTTAGGATCATTTTATTTACTTTTCATTAAATCTGTTGACTGCCTATAGAAATTTTGATAACAGTTTAGTCCTGTGTATAAAGTAATGCTAATTTTTGTTTTGTTTATGACCTTGTTTAGGTCAGGGTTTTTTTCAACCCCTGTTCCCACCCAGGATGGCATTGGCAAGCTACCGGACCACCACAGCTGTGCGGTAGGACTTAAATTGCACCAAACTATTTGTTTTTTTCTGGACCTATTACCCTGGATCATGAACTACAAACTACCAGATTATTGATGGACCTTTAATCATCCGGGATTCAAGAACTGATTTAAAATAGAAAAAAAAAGAACTCTTGGGTGTAATCAGGGTCTGTTTTGTTGTGTGTATTTTTTGTCTATTGGTTATACTCAAAGAAAATGATTATTATTACAAACAATATTATTATAAATACCTTCCTGTCTATTGGTTATACTCAAAGAAAATGATTATTATTACAAACAATATTATTATAAATACCTTCCTGTCTATTGGTTATACTCAAAGAAAATGATTATTATTACAAACAATATTATTATAAATACCTTCCTGTCTATTGGTTATACTCAAAGAAAATGATTATTATTACAAACAATATTATTATAAATACCTTCCTGTCTATTGGTTATACTCAAAGAAAATGATTATTATTACAAACAATATTATTATAAATACCTTCCTAAGTCTATAGTACAATACAAACAACTTAAAACTTGCTTCTTGTCTGATGGTGTTTTATTTTAGAATTAGCGGTTTAGAATTAGCTTCCCCTAATTTTTACAAGACATTAGTGCTTTTGAAATTGTGGACCTAAATAAATTAATTAGTGCTTTAGAAATAGTGGAACTAATTTTTGGGTTAGCGCTGCCCAGCACTGATAGGTAGTATGTTGTTTTGCGTCTTCCTAGATTCGTGCAGTTGTTCATGACAAAACTGTCTGTACAAATGTACTTAAAAGACTGCTATAATGAAGCTTAATAAACATTTTTCTTTAAATACAGCATTTTGTCTTTGAGTTGTGACAAAAGTTTAAACCGATGGGTTGCAAATATTATTACTGCCTTAGAGTTCAAGTTTAAGGAGTTTACTTACTAAGGACGTGAGTAGCCCAGAACTGCACGTGTCATAACACATTTCCAAAAATAAATTAGTAATGTGAACATAGCAAAATTTTAGGGAAACGTACCTTTTGTGTATTGTAGGGTAATAAAATGTTACACGATTTGCTCTGTAGCTAGTAATGCAAAATAGTTTCAATACTATTAAACTAGTTTATACAAAATAGTTTCTATTTTAACCTTTGCAAGCAAATAGTTCATACTGAAAACAAATCTCAGTTGTCTGAAAGTTTCAGTTTTAATTACAAAATGTGCAACAGAACAGCATTTCAAAATTCATACAATCAAAGGCACTGAAAACCAACCATTTTTACTGGGCCGAACCTGAGCAAAATAAACAAGTCAAGTCAAAGTCAACTTTATTATCAAAACTGCAATATGTACAGGACATACACAGGATTGAAACTGCATTTCTCTCTCAGTCCCTCTGTGCAACAGTAACCATTTAAACACTAAACAATTAATAAACAAGCATAAAATGAAATAATAAAAGTTTAGTACTGTCCTGAGTTTTTTTGCATAGTAGTTTTTCATAGTAGTATAAAAGTATAAAATGTTTCACCAACACCAAAAACACCAACATTTAATAACCATAATCATAAAATGAAATAGAGTGTAATACTGTCCTGAGTTTTTTGCATAGTAGTTTTCCATAGTAGTATAAAAGTATAAAAAGTCTGGATTAAAAGTCTCATGAAACTGCTCTGTGAGCTGAGCTTAGCAGCAGCCTCAATCCACATCAATTTTTTGTTATTTTTTACCTTTCGCAGCCCTCAGGTTTCTTGGCAGGTCACCATTGTCTTTTACATTCTCACGCATGTGTTCAATCAAGAACAGTGTCTGTTCTTTATTAAAACTGTCATTCACACGGATGGGGGACTCTGCGTGGCTGCTGGTTGATGGAGAGTCTTCACAGTTCTCTGAAAAAATCATTTTAAAAGAAAAAAACACAGTATTGTTAAATTCATTATACAGTAATTGGTTTGGTTTGCATTAAAACTTATTTCTACTAAATCTTACCAGCTGTGCTGTCCTGTGCAGGTTGGATAAGCTCAACTTTCATAGTGAGGTTTGCATCAATGTACAAACTGGACAAATCCCCTGCACTGCGATACAGGCTGCCAGAAAATGTTGTTGTTCTCTGCTCATCAACAAACATGTTGTTGTACTGGTCGAGGTAGACTGAAAACAAACACAAACACACACTTACTACACAAATATACACGTCCTAACACATAAATATCATACAGGATTATAGAATGTTTCTAAACACGGATCTTTGGAAACCAAATATATATTTTTTTAACCACAGTTTAGTGCTAATTTATAGTCAGTTCAACAAACAATGTGTGTTTAGTTCTGGGTTGGCTAACAAAATAAGCCACAGCGCCAAAGAAAACAAGGGTAAAAAATATATATTTTAAAATAAAATTCATAACTAATAGTTACTTTTTTAATGTGCTGAATAATAAAATGTGGCGAATGAAAGTCGCTGCCGCTGGCCTACAGAACTGTTGTGATCCAAACAACGACAAAAACAGCCGTACGCCGCATGACATGCAACTAAACACAGGTTTTTAATGTGATCTGTGTTCACAAGCATACGCTTAAGCTGTGTGTGTGATTAAAAAACACACAACAACATTTTACAACTGTTATTTTAGTAAAAGTTTAGGTGTTGACTTACTGAAGACGCGAGTAGCCGCCATTTTGAATACGTCACTGGGATAAACTGGGGGCCGAAAAAATTGCCCCACTTCACGAATGGGAGTTCCCCACTGGAGCGGGCGTTCCAGTTTAAATCCACCACTGGGACCTTGGAAATTCCCACAATACGAGGTTACTGGAACGCAGCATTAGCCTATCCTAACACAGTACCCTACATAATTATC
Organism: Garcialebias charrua; assembly: GCA_038048925.1. NCBI lineage: Eukaryota > Metazoa > Chordata > Actinopteri > Cyprinodontiformes > Rivulidae > Garcialebias > Garcialebias charrua. Next base: position 41,605 of record JBBPBX010016437.1, read on the forward strand.
AAAAAACACATATTTTTGGAGCCATAATGAAGGGAAAAGAGTTAATAACCTACTGGGAGCTGGTGAAGCCTTCCTCCGCCTGTTAGCAAGTTAGCTCGTTGTTCCTCCAAGCTCTGCAGCTGCCTGTAGTTTTCCATTGCTTCGCGCGGTCCACAGCTACAGTAAGGTCTATTTGCATGTTAGCTAGTCGGTCTGCCGGTCCTAGGTCTGCAGGTCCGGCCCTCTGCCATCAAGCTACTGCTGTCAAAACCGGAAGGAACTCGGAACTCGGCTTTCAAAAAATATATATATATATTTTTTTTATGGGAGATGCGTGACATAACTGCGAAACGTCTTAAGTCGAGGACTACCTGTATTCTGAACAAAAATATAAATGCAACATTTTTGTTTTTGCTCCCATTTTTCACAAGCTGAACTCAGAGATCTAAGACTGTTTCTATGTACGTACATAATCTGTGTAAATCTGTGAGCACTTCTCCTTTGCTGAGATAATCCAGCCACCTCACAGGTGTGGCATATCATGATGCTGATTAGACCGCAAGATTATTGCACAGGTGCACCTTAGGCTGACCATAATTAAAGGCCACTCTAAAATGTTCATTTTATCACAGCATAATGCCACAGATGTTTTTTTTTTTTCATTCATTCAACCTTTATTTATACAGGCTATCCTCGTTGAGCCACGGGGACTCATTTACAAGAGGGACCTGTTTCACTCACACCCAGGGTCAATTTAGAGTCACCAATCAGCCTAACATGCATGTTTTTGGACTGTGGGAGGAAACCGGAGCACCCGGAGAAAACCCACGCATGCACGGAGAGAACATGCAAACTCCACCCAGAAAGGCCCCCGGACCGGGATTTGAACCTTCTCTCACCTCACCTTCTCACTGAGAGGCAGCAGCTCTACCAGTTGCGCCACCGTGCTGCCAACTGTTGCAGGGAGTGTGCAATTAACATGTAGCCATCTGTCAATCAATAGTCAATAACTCCTGTTATAAATCCACACGCACACACAGTCTGGTCATTGAATTGATAAAGCTTTTCGGATGAGAAGCGAAACGTCTTCTGTTACAAATAAAGTCCAGTTGATCTTGAATTGAACGCCTTTTTGGTCAATCAATAGGCTTTTCAGCAATGGACCAACTGGTGATCACAATAAAGTGCAATGCTCCTTACCTGCAGGATATGCACCCCTTATACCTCCAACAACACTGTCAGGGTTTTGCATTACAAACAATACAGTCATAGGGATTTCATGAATAATCATTGGATAATTTTGTTAAATGTTGTCAGGGGGAACATTCAACTCGAATGCATGCACTGAGCGTTTTGAGCAGGGGTGTAAAACTCACTTACAAAAAGGGGTCAAAATTAAAACCGTTTTCAAACTAAGGGCCAATTTCAGAATCTACATTAACTCAAGTTAGATACCCAACATGTTTTCTTGGTCACAGGTTCCTCAGCAAGAGTTTGATTGGTCTCATGTTCTCTGTTGTGCTTTCAACATTATAATCAAATATTACTGAAAAAATTCAAGAGATAGAAATATTTTACATTTCACATATCATCTTGAGGGCCAGATGTCAACGAGGGCCACATTTGGCCCCCAGGCCTTGAGTTCGACACATATGGTTTAAAGGATGGAAAACAGTTTATTCCATCTCCAAAACCTAAACAGAGTCTGGAAAAATGTAAAAGATAGATAATGTCGGTCAAAGTCAAAGTCAACTTTATTGTCAGATCTGCAATATGTACTGTACAGGACATACACAGGACCGAAATTGCGTTTCTCTCAGTCCCTCGGTGCAACAGTAAACATCTAAACATTGAAACACTGAAACATATAATAATTGACATAAGCATAAAATAGTAAAACTAACACTGTCCTGAGTTTTTTGCATAGTGGAATAAGAGTATGAAAATTTACACCAACTCTAAAACTAAAACATTAAACATTTAATGAACATAATACTGTCCTGAGTTTTTGCATACTAGTATAAAAAAAAGAGTATAAAAAGTATAACTAAAATAAACTAAAGGTTTCTAGCATTGACATTTGCAAAGTGGCAAAGCAGCGTATGAGTTAATGTACACAGTATATGTATGAGGTAGTAGTTGATGTTGTTATAGAGGCAAAAAGTGGCATATGCAGTAAGGCACATTGGGCATCCCTAAATAAGACCGTTCAGAGCACATTGTATATGTATCAGCAGTGGTGTAGATATTAGAGTAGTGTAAATGTAAACAGTAGTAGTTACATGTAAGCAGTAGTAATAAAAGTAAACAGTATTAATAAATGTAAACAGAGAATGTAAACAGTATTATGATTATAGGCAGTGATGTAATACAAACATTAGTGCAAGTATGAGAAGTAGTGCAAACTGTATGAGCACATGACCGAGAGTTTAGTGAATAACCCGTTTGATGACACAGAGTCCAGTGTTAAAATCTTTGTGTTGTGTGGTAATGTGTGAGAAAGTTTTAGTGTTAAGGCAGTTCAAATGGGAGGGGGGGCAGAGCAGGCAGAGTGTTTAGCATCCTGACTGCCTGATGAACAGAGCTGTCTCTCAGTCTGCTGGTTCGAGCCTGGAGACTCCTCCTGATGAGAAGCTGAATAGGACAGTGATAAATGGAAACTAATGTTTGTCTGAACGAAGGTAACTGCATGGAAATCTTACATTTTTGTCATACTGTTACATTTTATGTAAGTGCTTAAAGCTAGTTGTGCTATGTTTGGTGTGTTTTGTATGTACAGTACATGAATGTTGCAACTTCTGGTTGCATAGGTTTAGCCTTGTTTGCTGTGATCAGTCAACACTAAACTGATTTTGCACAAAGCGTTTAATAGGTTGTGTGGTGTAAAATTTCCACTCTTAATACAGACTGAATTTCACTGAGTTCTTGCCCTGTGCCGCTCTGTGACATGAAAACATCAAATGCAGTAACTATTTGAACTTTTGTTGTTGTTGTTGTCTTCTTTGCCTTACTGTTGGCTAAGGAAAAAATGCCTCACTCAAATACCTCAGGTAACACTGTGAGCTTCACTACCTCCACCACTGCATCTATCTGGTTTGTTT
>JBBPBX010016438.1:8075-19460 GCA_038048925.1 Garcialebias charrua
ATGTGACCTATGTCGTTGTGTCAGTTGACCTCAGGTCATGTGACCTGTGTTGGTCCATCACATGACCTTAGGTCATGTGACCTGTGTCGGTCCGTCAGTTGACCTCAGGTCATGTGACCTGTGTCGGTCCGTCAGTTGACCTCAGGTCATGTGACCTATGTCGGTCCATCAGTTGACCTCAGGTCATGTGACCTATGTCAGTCCATCAGTTAACTTCATGTCGTGTGACCTGTGTCGTTTTGTCAGTTGACCTCAGGTCATGTGCAGGTGTGCTACCACTATTATTGCGATGGTAGCTTCCATCCGCACCGTCACAATTCTACCAGCTGTGTTTCCGCAGTTGGTACGGGGGATGAGCAGGGGGGTAAGCCCTGCTGCACACTCAAGGGCTACCACAACAGTATCTACCATCAGCCAAGCTGAGATTACCACTCCCTGTCGAAACGAAGGATTCAATCTTCCTAGCAGGTAGACGACAAACAAATGTGGCATAATTTCATCTCTCTTGAGTATCACATGGGTCACAACCATCTTAGCATAGGCCTGTAAGGCCACAGGGATTCGCATAAGCTTTCCCCTGCCCCACTCTCCGGTATGGCAGCACATCCATGCCATCATTATCAGAAAATATTCTACTGAGCTCCCTTTAAAATAGGCAGGGCACTGAGGCCAGAGTTTGGTAGTGGGTACAGTGGTTGCATCTGACCCCCAAATAGAAGTGCTCACTTCTGTTGGATCAGTGTTTGTGTGGCAATCCTCAGTAGTCATGATTTCAGATTGTTATTTTCCTAAACCAATAATAGGTGATGTGGTTATTTCTTCTTAAGATTCCACAATAATTGTGGATGATATGTCTCTCCCACTCTTCTAGCTGCTCTCTCTGTTGGATTGTTATCACGGCTTTCCAATCACAACAGCCAGGCAACGTTATTCCAGAAGTGTTAGAATATCTGTACTCTCTATATGTAACACTAATGTATCTGTCCTTTCCTTTGCCTTTTACAATCTAAGTCTTACACTTTTCCCCACAAGGTGTTCCTTTAAGTTATTCAACCTTCCTATCATAAACCTGTTCTTCGCAGTGGCAGAGAATAATGTCTCCGTCCTTGGTAGTCACAACAACTCTGTCTGAGGTTGCACCGGCGTTTATCCAATAAAAGTATATAATTACCATGGCTAAGGTACAGGGTGATGTCTGCATCCCGTTCCCTGGTTCTTTATGTTGGGTGGCTGGTTATCTGCTAGTTCCTAATTGCTTTTGAGGTGAGTTCTCTGGGGTACCGCTCTCTGCTGCTTCAGGGCTGAGAAGTGACTGTTTCCTTGTGGCTCTGGCTCTTTATTCTGAGCCAGCGCCTGGTTCTGGTGGGAGTGGCTCAGAGCTCCTCCCTCCTTTGCGGCACATGGCTTTGAGACCTTCTTGTAGGATTACACGTCCTAATAAGGCAATAACTATCAGGCCGACTAAGCTTGCCAAATAAGGCCAGATCTGAAGGAACAGTTCAAGCATCCACCCTTCAACTATATTTCCTCCTTCCTTGATCACCTCTCCAACTCCATGTATAATTTCTTTAACTTTGCGGCCTATGGTGTAACTGACAGTCTCACACCATGCGTAGCTATGCAGATTCTCTTTATCACCACATTCTTTCCAGCTTTCTTCTGGATACTGACAAGTTAGGTTGGAATAGATTTGGTTCGGACCTACCCATTCGTATCCATGTATCTCATCTCCGAGGCACATGTGGCGCCTTGCTACATGGCCCTCGGCTAGAGCTATCATGGAATCTGATACAAAGGGGATTATCACTCCCTGAATGTGCTTCCTAGTTTTTAGCTTATGTCCTAATATGATGTTAGTACACGATGTATCATCAGGCACTGACCTTCTCCATAAAGGACCTGTCCTGGAGCAGGAACACTGCAGCACTGGCCAAGAAGGCTCACCAGCGCCTCTACTTTCTCCGCAAGCTGAAAAGGGCTGGAGCTTCAACCCCTATCATGTGCACCTTCTACAGGGGTGCCATAGAAAGTGTCCTGACCAGCTGCATCACGGTGTGGTTTGGTGCATGCACTGCATCATGCCGCAAGAGCCTCCAGCGCATCGTGAGAGCAGCTGAGAAGATCGTCGGCACCTCCTTGCCCTCACTGCAGGACTTACACAGCAAACGCCTCACTCGGAAAGCCCACTGCATGGCAGGTGATCCCACACACCCACTACACAGCCGCTTTAGACTGCTGCCATCAGGGAGGAGACTGAGGAGTCTCCAGGCTCGAACCAGCAGACTGAGAGACAGCTCTGTTCATCAGGCAGTCAGAATGCTAAACACTCTGCCTGCTCTGCCTCCCCTCCCATTTGAACTGCCTTAACACAAAAAACTTTCTCACCACAACACAAAGTTTTTAACACTGGACACTGTGTCATCAAACGGGTTATTCACTAAACTCTCGGTCATGTACTCATTCAGTTTGCACTACTTCTCATATTTGCACTAATGTTTGTATTACATTACTGCCTATAGTCATACTACTGTTTACATTCACTGTTTACATTTATTAATACTGTTTACATTTATTACTACTGCTTTACATTTATTACTACTGTTTACATTTACACTACTTTTATCTACACTACTGCAGATACATATACAGCATTCTCTGACTAGCCTTATCTAAGGATGCCAAATGTGCCTTATGTGCCTCACTGCATATGCCACTTTGCCTCTATACCAACATCAACTACCTCATACATATACTGTGTACATTAACTTATATGCTGCTGTGCCACTCTTTGCAAATGTCAATGCTAGAACCTTCAGTTTATTTTATAGATATACTTTTTATACTTTTTATACTACTATGCAAAAACTCAGGACAGTATTACACTTTTATTATTTCATTTTATGCTTATGTTCATTGGGTGTTTGGTGTTTCAGGGGTGTTTGGTGTTTCAGTGTTGGTGTAAATTTTCATACTTTTATACTATTATGAAAAAACTCAGGACAGTGTTACACTTTTACTATTTTATGCTTATGTTTATTAAATGTTTTAGTGTTTAGTGTTTAGATGGTTACTGTTGCACAGAGGGACTGAGAGAAACGCAATTTCGGTCCTGTGTATGTCCTGTACATATTGCAGTTCTGACAATAAAGTTGACTTTGACTTTGACTTTTATTTGACCATATTTCTTCCACGCCACTTCAGAGGCGTGGGTTGAGTACTCTCATGCATAGTAATTATCACAATAGCATTCCCATCCGGGTAGCTCATAACAGGGTCTTCGAGCCAAACTAATTACACACACAATCTGTTTTTGTTGCAGATCATTTTCCATGGCCTAAGGCTAACATACCTGTCTGGGCGATACAGAGCACTTGCCCATATATCTTGCTCTTTGGAATACACAGTGGCTAAGAACTGATATCTAATCCAATAATTATTTGACAGGTACAAGCACGGGTCTACCCACTCTTTTATTTCTTCTTCCTGAAATCCCCACCAAGTCCGTGTTTTATCCCTCTTATGGTATTCGTGCCAGGCTTGGAGCAATATTTTAACTGTCTGTGCCTTTCTCAGAACGGTACAATCATAACGCCATGTAGACATGACAGCTACTTCAGTCTCCCACAGCCTGCATCTAGGGCAGGGGTGTCAAACTCATTTTGATCTGGGGACCACATACAGCTTAATCTGATCTCAAGGGGGCCAGACCAGAATACTCATTCCAAAAGTCCACTTTTTTCTTTGTATTAGTGCAAAGAATAAATAAATTATAAAAATATTAACATTAAATTAATTGTCCTTTTACACTTTTACTCAGTTTAACATTTAAGTGCATTACACATTAAAAAACTGATCAGCGATTGCACGTTTTAAAACATTTATTCAACAAACTGTTTTGTTAAATACCCTGATGCTTGTTCAATAATCCAGGTAGAAAAATCTAAAAAAGCTAAGTCTGGGCCTCTGGACATAAAAAAAAAAGTTTTGTTAAAACACTTTCCTACATTTTAAAAATGCATCAAAATTCAGCTTTAAACTACATTGACTCTTCGACGATTGAGATTTAACAAAACGAACTGCATGTTGGCATAGTTAAACCCATATCATTCATTAACCAATGTTAATACAAAACCTTTTTGGCTGGGAGTGTTCAGAACCAAACAATATCTCAACTAATGACAACAGTAATGACTAAACAACAAGGAAACAACGTTTCACTGCTTCGACACACTCTTGTCGTCAGATTCCAAAGTGCAACACACAAGAAAACAGGTCTCAACTTTATGACCGAGGTCAAATTAAATCTCGTGGATTTAAACGGTTGTTAAGGTTAGTTTTTTGTTGTGGGTTTTAGGCTTAGCGTTTCTAAGTTCAAATTGGACAATGCGACTTATAGGGTGGGAAATATGGTAGTTTAAACCTGATTAGTTTATTTACTAACTTGTGTTTGGACGACCTTATTATCCCATGAAGTCGGTGAGTTTGTGAGATCTTTGTCTTTTGTGGATTCATTGAACGCCTTGTAAGGTTTGATCTGATTTCGATGTACCCATTTAGCAATTGGCTCTTTGCGGCCTTTGCTGATTTTGATTTCGTAGACGACTGAGGACACTTTGTCTGTTATCAGATGAGGTCCAGTCCACCTGGGCATCAGTTTGCGGGCGAGAGTTCCGGTCTCGGACCCTCCTTTCCCGGTTGCTGGGGCGAACGTATAGTACCAGACTCTGTCTCCCACTTGGAGTTCATTATGAGAGGCCTTCTGGTCGTAGTACGCCTTACGTCCTTCAGCGGATCTTTCCAGGTTTTTCTGGGCAAAAGCAAAAGTGTTTCTGAGGTGTACATTCAAATCTTTGTCTTTGGCATGGGCATGACCTAACATCACCCCCCTGTGGTTATGGGGGACCACGAACACAGGTGAGGACGTCCGTCCATGGGCACACGTTAGGATGCCATTGTTTAGTTTAAGCTGTTCGCGCAGCTAAGAGTAGACAGTACACAGGAACCTTATAGGTTTCGGCCAACGTTTCTTCTTACGTTTACCTCTTTCCGTGTAATTTAGGTGTCTCAAACGTCAGTGCAGTCGCAGGCGTGTCTGATTTGTCAGTCTGCGATGGGTCACTGTTGTTTTTGTGTGAGTTTGCCCACTTCATGACTGAAGAGGTGCTCTTTGAGTCTGTCAGAACTATGTCATCTCTGAGTAGGTCTGGACTCAAATACTCCTGAACCAATGTTTCATTGAAAGCTTGGCTGATAGCTGAATCACCTGTCCCAGAGGACAGCACAGCGTCTTTGATGCGGGATCCTTGGACCTCCACACCTTCTTCTACCTATGGTAGGTATTGTGTGATCACCCCCCTTTTGTTTGAGGAGGGGTCCTCAAAATCTGTATCAATGATGTCCAAGTGACTGTCAGCGTCTGGTTGACTGTCATTTTGCGGACTCAAATGCTTCTGAACCAAGGTTTCCTTGAAAGCTTGGTTGATTGCCGAATTACCTGTCCCAGAGGACAGTACAGCCTCTTCGGTGTGGGGTCCTTTGATCTCAACACCTTTCACTACCTGTGGTAGGTAGTGTTCAATAAGTACTGAATGTATCAGCTCGCAGAGGAGGTTCTCTCGTTGGGCCAGAGTTTGGTCCAACTGTTGGGTCTCTTCTGTCTCACCTGTAGTTGAAGGTTCACTTACCGGGCACTCGTCCTCGGATGAGGAGTCCCTTGTGTCCTCTGCGGTACCTGCGGTAAGGCAGTCTATATCACAACTAGGAGGCACTTTTATTGGCAGGGGTTTACTCACTGTTGCCCACAATGTCTGTTGACCATAATCTATAATCGCATCGAAGCGGTTTATAAAATCTTGGCCAACCAAAAATGGGAAAGAGTCAAGTTTAGACACGAACACCGGGTGGCGTAGCGTCATTTCGCCAATCTGCATGTGAACCATAGCTATAGCTGTTAGGGTTGTTCTCGTCTCTGCGAGACCCTGCAGTTCAATAGCACATTTCTCAAAGGGTATTTGCCTGTCAACACCGTTAGCGGCGGTCCTTAGCTCCTTGAACAGTTTGGCCAACATAATGGTTATATCAGCACTGCCATCCAGGAGGGTATCACGCTCAAGGACACCTTCCAGTGTGATGGGCAGGTAAGCTTTCTTAGCTACCCCCCTTTGTATAAGGTTACACAGAAACCTCACAGGTCTTGGCACACGTTTCTGTTCACGTGTGACTCTGTCTGTGTACTCAAGTTCACTGTCAGCATCTTGTTGGCTGTCAGCCTCATGACCTTCAGGAAGTTGTAGACCATCAGCAGTTTGTTTGCTGTCTTTGTCATCAACTGTGTGCTCCGAGTTATCCATGTGCTCTGAGTTATCAAAGTCAAGGTCACTCATTGTCCCAGTTTGGTCATCCTCTGTATCATTCAAGTTTTCAAACAACCAACTTACATCCACCACCTCATCAGAGCTTGGAGGTTTGGTACCATTTTCCTGGAACGTTTGCGACCTTTTGCATGTCTGGGATTGTTTCTCCCGAGATGCAGGTCCATGTCTCAGGGGACCCTTCCAGGCCCACCCTGGTTTTGGGCGTCCTGTAGAGCTAACACCCACCTTTAGTTGTTTTTTAGTTTGAAAATCTTGTTTACTCTCGCCATTTTTAGGACTGAAATCCAGCTCCAGCGAGTGGGATTTGACCGCTTCACCTGGGGACACCTGTAAGGGTGTTTTGATTTGCATGTTAGCTTCAAAGACATTCATAGCACACTGTTTTATTTCTTCCATGGTTTGCTTTTTTGGATTAACCATGGTGAGCAGCTGAAATCTTATCTCAAAGACGAGATGTAAGAAGAAAGACCACTTAAAGTCTTCATCTTCTTCCATGCCTGGTGTATATTTGTCACCAAAATGAGCTTTAAGAAGCCTGTCGTAAAACATCAGAGGATGTTCACCTGCTTCTTGCCACATGTACCTGTCAACTGAGCAGTCACCACCTTGGCTCCAGGTTCATTGAATTGATAAAGCTCCTCGGATGAGAAGCGAAACGTCTTCTGTTACAAATAAAGTCCAGTTGATCTTGAATTGAACGCCTTTTTGACCTTGGCTCGTTCTAAGCAACTTTGGGGCCCTGATGGAGCGGACCCTCTCACTTGTTTCACCCTGTTTAACGTCCATTATTGTATTGATTTTTTGTGAAAAAATCAAATAAGATTGTTCTCATGTTAGTGCTTGCAAATAAATATTCACTTTTAATGCACCGAGTAAACTAAACTAATCAGCTGTGGTTTACGCGTTTCACTGTGTAATAAGTATTCATATAGGTACCTTTTTCTGCAGGTTTTTACCCTCAATGAACTTTGTAAAAGTTAAATGCACTCGTGCAATGTTAACTTTAAAATAGAACTTACGTTCACACAACAGTTACTAACTAACCCAAGCCTGATTTCCGTTTTTTCACTCAAACGCTTATAAAAGAGGGCTGACTTAAATGCAATGATTTCACTAAAATGTGACAGGATGCTACTTGAGCATGCCTTTAAAAAGATGTCTTGCAGTCTCAGTGAAACTGATTTTTTACTGCATTTGACAGTTATCAGGAGTGAAAAACGACGTTATGTTCGTTATTTTAAACAATTTTGTATTTAAAATAAATGAGTGTTCGTGTGCCTAGCATAACAGTACAGTAATGATGTTACCCTAAATAAAAATCAGTGATTTTTATCAATTTGTTGTCGTGTGACATGTACAAATCTGTTCTGCCACCTTTGCTTTGATTTTGTTTGAATCAATAAGATGGTATTTATTATAGTGTTTATGCAAAAAAAGGTTTTCTTAATGGTGAGTTATTTAACTAAAACAGCTTTCTGGTTTTATTCTTGTAATCTAAAAACAAGTCTTTCATACATTTAGTACCTATTTATTTATTTTAGGTTTTACCTTCAATGGAAAATGTAAGTTAAAGCCTTTGTGGCCGTATCAACTTAATAGACTTATCTTTTAAAACAATTACCATTAAACCACGCTTAATTTTTCTGTCTTTCACTCAAACGCCTTTTTAAAGATTTCAAATAAATGCAATGTTCACACTAAAATGTTAGCAGATTCTGTATTATTTTGCTCTAAGAGAATGTATTTCAGATTCAGTAAAACTGTTTGAGTGTTGCTACAGTTATCTGGAGTGAAAAATGTACTTTTGTTTGTTATTTTAAACTTTTTATTTAAAATAAACTGGAGTCATTAATTGTGCACAGAAAAACGTTAAAAATGCCATTTTTAACTAAAAGTGTACAGTGTACACCAATCCTGTTTAAAATTCAGAGATGTGAAGAGCTTAATGTGGAAATGCTCTGTTCATCATCATTTTGTTCCTTGATTTAATGTGAAAATCAAATAGAAGATGCTTTATTGAATGTTATTTTAAAACCTTTCAGCATTTAAAATGAGCAAAAATTGTTTGTCTGTACCTCTGTTATTCTAAAAATTTTATTTAAAATAAACAGGAGTTTTGTTTGTGTACAGAACAATTTTACAGGTGGTGTTTCTACCATAAAAATGCTGGCTTTTTATGATGTTTTATGAGAAAACTCATCTGTTAACGTCTTTTAACCAACAGGGGGCAGCTTCAAGTCTTAATGTTATCACGAGGAGACTGATATTTCTATTCAGCATTTAAAACAAAAACAACCTTTTAGAGTTAGTTTCTAGTGTGTCCGTGATAATTGCTCGAACCACGTTCTTGTCAGAGACAAATTTATGTTGTTAGACAGTGTAGATGGCTTCAAATGAGTTTTTAAACTTTCAGTGAAATCTCCGTTTGTTCTGTAAGAGTGAACTGCTTGTCACCCAAAGTGCACCTGGAAATGACGACAAAAGTAGGCGGGTCGACGTAACGTGTCACCAGCTTCCGTTGAGCGAGGCGGAGCTCGCTAAACAGATACGTGACGTCAATCAATCAATCACAACGCCTGCAGTTCTATACCCAAGCATTCATGGTGAATGTAGTTTTCTTACCTTCGACCAAGGCAGTGCCGGAAATGACGACAAAGTGGGTTGGTCGCAACGGCGTGCGTTCCCACTACAGCAAATCAGCGCTCGCTACGAGTGATTGAAAGCTCACAGCTCTCGTCTTATCCAATCACAGCTCATAAACAAACGTGTAGGTAGCTGTAGGACACGTAGTCTTTAACGTTACCTTAGCACAATAGAACACGACTTTATAGACTCTTAAACAACTCAAACGCTTCAAATGAACTCCCCAAAACTCTGAAACATGGCAATCACATTTAAAACAGGCGCAACTTAGCTACGCTCAGTAACCAGCACGTCAACTGTAACACGACATGGACTCCCTCGGAGCCGCGTTCAGGTCGGTTCCGTCCACTTTAAAGGAGCAGAACTCGGGTTTCAGAACCACTATCCGACAACGTTTCAACAGTAATATGCTTCTTTGACCTGCTCTAACATGTAAAATACCAGTACAGCGATCCGGTTGATGTTAATAACAGCTTTTCAGGCTTTTGACTCGGCGGTCAACAAAGCTTTGTACATGAGTGTGTGCGTGAACTGGACCGAACCAGAAGCCCCACAGACCACAGGCTGACAAAACCTTGCCTAAAAGCTTCCAATAGCGTGTAAAAGAGTTGAACGAATAACAATCTCTCAGCCTCAAATGATAAAAACATGCAGAATCTGCCTGTCTTGACACTTCCAGCCAAAATTATTATCCTCAGCATTTAAAACTTGGATCCTTTTATGCAAACATGACGTTATAGTTCATGAGAGATCACAGATTTATCAATAAACTTTCAGAAACCGGTACGAGGCCACCAGATGTAAAGGATTATGAGGAGGTCAATATTAATACTGACCTCTTACCTTAATTAATTTACTTATTCAGATTGAATAGTAATTTCACGGATTCTTTCTTTTTCAGTTTACCTAATATTTCTGTGATCTTTATGATGGATAAATACATAAAGCCATTAAGTGACAGAGACGTTAACTTAGTTGGTATGCCAAAGGCACTACCATTTATTTAAAATAAATCAACTAAATTAACATCATTACACTTGATTGACATGATTTCACTTTCTTGTAAATTAAAACGTCAGCACAGTTAAATTACAACACAACAGACATAAATACTGGATGTTAAACATATTTAGTCTGAGGGCTCTTTAGCTTAGATAGTTTCCAGCTTAGAATTGAGGGGAGAAGTTTAAGAAGGAGAGGTTAAAAGAAATTGTCTTGAGCATGTTACCAGAGTGACACTTCCCATCCGACTTCTGCTAAACCCCAGGTACGTTTGTAAACAGCTCTTTACCTTCAACGACGAGTCTGAATAAAGAGATGACACCAACCTTTCAGATGTACAGAGTCCTTCAGGCCCAGTTCGTCCAAGCTGGTCCTTGTTTACGTTTTCAACGTCTCTTGGTTTTGCATTGGTCATCAGAAAATATGTCAGCTACTGGCCTCTGACTTCAAGATAAACTTATTCCAGGAAGGAATAACAAAGTTTTGAGCTGACGCTCATTCGAGGTGGACTCATAACAGCAGGTTATCAGTCCTTAGCTGGATGACGAGTCCTTAGCGTGTGACTGAGTTCATCCCAGCTCTTTGGGAAAGTTCACATCTCTTTGAAGCTCCCAGCAGACTCAATCAGTTCCAGCAACAGCTTAGAACTTAAAGAAGGATCAAAGAGAGGAGTGAGGCTTGTCTCTTTTTCATTGGTCCGTGGACCAGTCGAGCAGTTCACTTGCCGTTATCACGACCCAAGGTTACAGCCAGAGCAGAGGGAGATTTGTTTAGGAAAAGACAGAGAAAGCTGGAGCCCTTCTCATGAAAAACAACGGATTAACTGTCTTCTGACTTTCTAAACAAAACGGTCGGGCCTCTGTGACCCGAGACTTCAACTTTAACACAGCAGGAGTGACACAGTAATGTTTCACATTAAAAGAATAACACAGCATAACATATATCATGAAAATGACAAAAGTTATTCTTTTGATTACAATAGAATAAAATCAAAGATAGAAATAGTCTCTTTTGGTGACTATATTCTCAGATTACAACTAATAGTAAATGTCTTGCTTTACTGAGAGGTCAGTAAAGGTAATCTCTGGAACAGTTCAAAAATACACAGGTGTATCAAAGTGGACGTGGTCGTGCCCACTACATTGACATACCAAACTAAGTTAACGTTTCCATTGTCACTCTATGGCTGTATGGTTTATTTGTCCATCATAAACTGATCACAGAAACATTTGGTAAACAGAAAAAGAAAAGAATCTGTGAAATACTTTTCAATCTGAATAAGTAAATAATTATGGTAGAGGGTGTCAGTTTAATATTGAACTCACTCATATATCCTACAGTATGTATATATATATATATATATATA
>JBBPBX010016438.1:19936-48151 GCA_038048925.1 Garcialebias charrua
ATATTGTTGCTTTTCTGATCAGTGAGGTAGCCACAAGGCAGGTGGCACGCCCTCACTGCAGCCTACCTACTAACAGGGTCTATTGAGCAGGTCCCGGAGTTTGGATATTACCTGTAACTATGTAGGGCCGCTCTAACTCAAGGCTGTTGATGAGAGAATTCATCTGGACAATTCATCACCTAGCATCTGCTAAGTCACACCCCCTTCACACCTTACACCTCTCTCCACTTTAGCGGCCGGGGACCGAAGAGGTTAATATAAGGCAACTAGGCATTGACGTGGCTTCCCTCCTGTTTAAGCGTTGCAATTGTTAACCGGTCCAGTAAATTTTAGGTTCCAGGTAATTGGACCCCGGGGTGTTGTTTTTAAATACACTTGGTGCTAAAGTTTAACCCTTTAAAACCTCATAATATTTGTTGTTATCTTTGTGAACTAAACTTACATTTCTATAGACAAGTGGGTGATGAATAAAAGTCAAGAATTTTACATTTTGTTTACTTTAATTAACTAGTTCACAGGAAAGGATCAGCATTACAGCATAACAGTACAATTAATTATTATGATTATAGGTAAAGAAAAAGTATTAATTCACCAAACAATCTTTAGATTAGATGTTAAGCTGCTCGATCTGTGTGGGGTCCTTGAGAAGTGTTCTTTTCTGGAGTCCAGGCTGGAGAGGGTCGGAGAATCTCCTCTTTGATGTCACATAATCGACACTCACAGTTCCCATCCAGTCTTATGGACCAGAATTAGAGCACTTGATCATAGGTAAACTTATCATCTGATCTTAGGGATCAGAATTAGAGCAATCTGTTGCAATCACACGTCTCACCTGACCTTATGGATCAGGATTTAGAGATTTACTTAAAATCTTACCCAGTGGATGTATCTCCCCAAAGCCCTTAGTATCCTCTGGCAAACTCAAGCAAATAAGTCACTAAAATAATTAAACTCCCTGTTGGCTACTCTGTCCGCAATTAGTTTAATTTGGTTTAAATCTTGCTGAAAACCAGATCCAATGAGACGTCTCCCAGGCATTCCTTTTCCCTCATGGCTCCCTGAGGACCCATAAGCAAAGCCTGGAGTAGTTCCTTTAGTCCCCGAGGACTGAAGCTCATCTCCAACTCCCTGCTGGTCTGATCTGAAGGAGCAAGTTTGGCTTTGTCCTGGTTGTCTGGGTAGAAACCTCTGCAATCCCTCTTCAGTGTGTGAAGATAGGAAAAGAAGTCCTCCCCAGGACGCTTGATCCTCCAGTCAGCACTGAGTCGATCTGGTCCTTGTCTTGGGTCTTCAGTGGAGCAGCTCTGCTCCAACTAACAGCTACTTGACAACTGTTCGACAGCCCCGTCCGGTCTAAATTAGGGTGGTTAAATACAAATCTGGCCCCCTCTTCTGGAGAGAAGGGGGGAGAAAGCAGGTTCCTGATTGGCTGTGTCTGGAGGCTTTGTCAATCTCTGGGCAAGCTATAGCTCTTGTTCTATTTCTGCTTGAAGTTACTTGTTCCCTTATAAGGAAATTAATTTTCTCTTTGCTCGAGACTGGATGAGTCACCAAGGCAGTGGATAACACAATTCTGGTCAGATAGTTACACCACTTTTTCTAGTAAGAGATCACAAGTTATACTTTTTAGCACGTGCATTGCAAGAGATTACTTTTGTCATAAAACTTTCAACACATAGTAACATAAACATTACAATGTTATTATACAAATGATTAAATCTGATTATAATAAAATCACATATTAAATGATTATATTGGTTAAAACCATGTATCACGCTTGCTTGTATTAGTTAAAAACATGTTAAAGTTAAAACAAGTCTTTTTCAGTCATTTGTCCCTTCTGCTCTTTGCTTAGCTCAAAATGTTTGTGCGTGAATGTGTCTCTGTTCCCTATGACTCGCTGTGGCTTCCTGCCTAACCTTACACAACCTGTTTAACGGTAAACTTTAAGACATAGTTAACTTCTCTTATTTATCTTAACCTTATAACTATATTATCCAATATTTAGATCTTATAGGCTTTTCTAAGGTTTTAAACAACCATTCTTTTCTGCTCCTCTATAACTATCCTCTGCTTAATCTGCATCTTCTGTGTGAGCATGTGTCTGTATGTATGTTTATGTGTGTGTATGTGTGGGTGTGAATCTGAGCTTCTGTAGGACTCTGTTTGTGCTAATCATTTCTTGTCAGCTGCACTCAGGTACAAGTTCAGACATGTACAGAATACATCTTTTTATAAGTTGCCTATAATAATGCTTTGTGTTGGTTTTGAATCCAACAATAACCTCACTCTTCTCGATACCCCCTCCTTGGAATCAAAACCTACAACCATTTTTATTAAACCTCCAGTCCTTGTTTTTATCAACCGTATCCCCACTCAGAACGTCATCTTCTTCATCATAGTCTAGATCACTCTGAGTTTCTGGATCAGTTTCAGGACCCTCTGTGTTGTCAGGTTCCATGCTGTGAATCTCATCCTCCGTTGTATCCCAGGAGTCCAACACCGTCAGCTCGTAGTTCCCTTGTGGGTCTTCAGATGAGGGTGTAGATCTTTGTTCGGGTCCTGACTCACGGACTCCATCTCAATCCTCCACTGAAACAGGAGCTGGGCTCTGCACAGGTGAGGGGACAATGGTCACAGTGAACATAGGGTCTGAGATTTAATCAATCAAGGGAGACCCCACAGGAGTGACAAGCTCAATTCTGGACCACCTTTCATCTGATTGCATATATTCAGAAATGTCTGGCATTTGTTGTGGTTGTTCTTGGAGTGCTTGGATGGCTGTGGCTGACTCATCTGGGGAATATGGGCCTGAGCTGAATCCCTCCATTAACAGCACGTTAGGGGGGATTGACCCTTCAGGACTGGTTGGGTCAAGAGAATCAGTGTTTGTGGAGCCGGTGGAGCTCGATGGACCCACTTTGCTGCTCCCAAATTGTTCCAAGTAGGTGTCTAATGACTGCAATACATACGTTTCTGGACACTCTGGGTATTCCAGGACAAGGGTGGGTTGCTTGGGAGAAGTCACATCCATAGGCTCGGTCTCAGATTGAGCCTTAGGGGATTCGGGATGGAAGGGAGTTGATGCTAGGCTCTGGTATTGAATTGTCACCCTCAGAGTTGGAGCCAAGTGGACTTCTTGTGGGCTTACAACCTGGCCTTGGATTGATGTTATGCCAGGAGTGGGGACCAATATGGGATTGGCACCCATGCTTGCGTCCAAAGTGGCAGACATCGCCAGCGACAGGGGCTCTGATGTCTCCTGTGTGGCCTCAAAGGCTGGGCCATAGACCAAGGCCAGCCCTGTGTACAGATGAATGGCCAAGAATCTGGTTCCATTACCAAGATGCTCCCACGCCTTGGCTACCACCGGGTACAGTAGTATGTGGCTCCTTGTGGTATGGCCTCGACTGTCAGATAGGGTGCAGCATTCAGAGCCGAGGTCCAGATGACTTTGCGGGTTCTCTCAGTTTCCATGCACACCTCTACGGGGACTTGAGGTAGGCTGTCTGGTTCATCCAGGACCAGGATTCCATTCACTACAGCCTTAGCCACCACAGTGGAGTGACAGTGTTGGCACCACCAGGACGACCCGACAGCCCAGAGGTATTTGGTTTCCGTCAACCCATTGTGACAGAAACAGCAAGGTACTTCAGGCTCCTGTAACAGCAATAAGGGATGTGACAGGACTTGTTCCATAATATTTCATTTTACATTTAAAACAAATATGAATCAACATATCAATGTTCAAACAATCATCTTTATGTTTTTTTTATTTTTCCCTCATAGGAAATAATATATATATATTTTGCAATCTGGTCCATTATACTGGTATGTCAGTTGACCTCAGGTCATGTGACCTGTGCCGGTCCGTCAGTTTATCTCAGGTCATGTAACCTGTGTCGGTCCGTCAGTTGAATTCATGTCGTGTGACCTGTGTCATTTTCTCAGTTGACCTCAGGTCATGTGACATGTGTTGGTCCGTCACTTGACCTCAGGTCATGTGACTTGTGTCGGTCTGTCAGTTGACCTCAGGTCATGTGACCTATGTCAGTCCATCAGTTGACCTCAGGTCATGTGACCTGTGTCAGTCCATCAGTTGACTTCATGTCGTGTGACCTGTGTCGTTTTGTCAGTTGACCTCAGGTCATGTGACATGTGTTGATCGTTACTTGACCTCAGGTCATGTGACCTGTGTCGGTCCGTCAGTTGACCTCATGCCATGTGACCTATGCCGGTACGTCAATTGAACTCATGTTGTGTGACTTGTGTCTTTTTGTCAGTTGATCTCAGGTAATGTGACCTGTGTCGGTCCGTCAGTTGACTTCATGTCGTGTGACCTATGTTGTTTTGTCAGTTGACCTTAGGTCATGTGACCTGTGTTGGTCCGTCACTTTACCTTAGGTCATGTGACCTGTGTCGGTCCGTCAATTGACCTCATGCCATGTGACCTATGTTGGTACGTCAATTGACCTCATGTTGTATGACCTGTGTCTTTTTGTCAGTTGACCTCATGTCATGTGACATGTGTCGGTCTGTCAGTTGACTTCATGTCGTGTGACCTGTGTCGGTCCGTCAGTTGACCTCAGTTCATGTGACCTGTGTCGGTCCGTCAGTTGACCTCAGGTCATGTGACCTATGTCGGTCCATCAGTTGACCTCAGGTCATGTGACCTGTGTCAGTCCATCAGTTGACTTCATGTCGTGTGACCTGTGTCGTTTTGTCAGTTGACCTTAGGTCATGTGACTTGTGTTGGTCATTACTTGACCTCAGGTCATGTGACCTGTGTTGGTCCGTCACTTTACCTTGGGTCATGTGACCTGTGTCGGTCCATCAGTTGACCTCATGCCATGTGACCTATGTTGGTACGTCAATTGACCTCATGTTGTATGACCTGTGTCTTTTTGTCAGTTGACCTCAGGTCATGTGACCTGTGTTGGTCCGTCAGTTGACTTCATGTCATGTGACCTGTGTCGTTGTGTCAGTTGACCTCAGGTCATGTGACCTGTGTTAGTCCATCACATGACCTCAGGTCATGTGACCTGTGTCGGTCCGTCAGTTGACCTCAGGTCATGTGACCTGTGTCGGTCCGTCAGTTGACCTCAGGTCATGTGACCTATGTCGGTCCATCAGTTGACCTCAGGTCATGTGACCTATGTCAGTCCATCAGTTAACTTCATGTCGTGTGACCTGTGTCGTTTTGTCAGTTGACCTCAGGTCATGTGCAGGTGTGCTACCACTATTATTGCGATGGTAGCTTCCATCCGCACCGTCACAATTCTACCAGCTGTGTTTCCGCAGTTGGTACGGGGGATGAGCAGGGGGGTAAGCCCTGCTGCACACTCAAGGGCTACCACAACAGTATCTACCATCAGCCAAGCTGAGATTACCACTCCCTGTCGAAACGAAGGATTCAATCTTCCTAGCAGGTAGACGACAAACAAATGTGGCATAATTTCATCTCTCTTGAGTATCACATGGGTCACAACCATCTTAGCATAGGCCTGTAAGGCCACAGGGATTCGCATAAGCTTTCCCCTGCCCCACTCTCCGGTATGGCAGCACATCCATGCCATCATTATCAGAAAATATTCTACTGAGCTCCCTTTAAAATAGGCAGGGCACTGAGGCCAGAGTTTGGTAGTGGGTACAGTGGTTGCATCTGACCCCCAAATAGAAGTGCTCACTTCTGTTGGATCAGTGTTTGTGTGGCAATCCTCAGTAGTCATGATTTCAGATTGTTATTTTCCTAAACCAATAATAGGTGATGTGGTTATTTCTTCTTAAGATTCCACAATAATTGTGGATGATATGTCTCTCCCACTCTTCTAGCTGCTCTCTCTGTTGGATTGTTATCACGGCTTTCCAATCACAACAGCCAGGCAACGTTATTCCAGAAGTGTTAGAATATCTGTACTCTCTATATGTAACACTAATGTATCTGTCCTTTCCTTTGCCTTTTACAATCTAAGTCTTACACTTTTCCCCACAAGGTGTTCCTTTAAGTTATTCAACCTTCCTATCATAAACCTGTTCTTCGCAGTGGCAGAGAATAATGTCTCCGTCCTTGGTAGTCACAACAACTCTGTCTGAGGTTGCACCGGCGTTTATCCAATAAAAGTATATAATTACCATGGCTAAGGTACAGGGTGATGTCTGCATCCCGTTCCCTGGTTCTTTATGTTGGGTGGCTGGTTATCTGCTAGTTCCTAATTGCTTTTGAGGTGAGTTCTCTGGGGTACCGCTCTCTGCTGCTTCAGGGCTGAGAAGTGACTGTTTCCTTGTGGCTCTGGCTCTTTATTCTGAGCCAGCGCCTGGTTCTGGTGGGAGTGGCTCAGAGCTCCTCCCTCCTTTGCGGCACATGGCTTTGAGACCTTCTTGTAGGATTACACGTCCTAATAAGGCAATAACTATCAGGCCGACTAAGCTTGCCAAATAAGGCCAGATCTGAAGGAACAGTTCAAGCATCCACCCTTCAACTATATTTCCTCCTTCCTTGATCACCTCTCCAACTCCATGTATAATTTCTTTAACTTTGCGGCCTATGGTGTAACTGACAGTCTCACACCATGCGTAGCTATGCAGATTCTCTTTATCACCACATTCTTTCCAGCTTTCTTCTGGATACTGACAAGTTAGGTTGGAATAGATTTGGTTCGGACCTACCCATTCGTATCCATGTATCTCATCTCCGAGGCACATGTGGCGCCTTGCTACATGGCCCTCGGCTAGAGCTATCATGGAATCTGATACAAAGGGGATTATCACTCCCTGAATGTGCTTCCTAGTTTTTAGCTTATGTCCTAATATGATGTTAGTACACGATGTATCATCAGGCACTGACCTTCTCCATAAAGGACCTGTCCTGGAGCAGGA
The DNA here is from genome assembly GCA_038048925.1 of Garcialebias charrua. NCBI lineage: Eukaryota > Metazoa > Chordata > Actinopteri > Cyprinodontiformes > Rivulidae > Garcialebias > Garcialebias charrua. The sequence goes on from JBBPBX010016438.1 coordinate 26,813, forward strand.
ACACTGCAGCACTGGCCAAGAAGGCTCACCAGCGCCTCTACTTTCTCCGCAAGCTGAAAAGGGCTGGAGCTTCAACCCCTATCATGTGCACCTTCTACAGGGGTGCCATAGAAAGTGTCCTGACCAGCTGCATCACGGTGTGGTTTGGTGCATGCACTGCATCATGCCGCAAGAGCCTCCAGCGCATCGTGAAAGCAGCTGAGAAGATCGTCGGCACCTCCTTGCCCTCACTGCAGGACTTACACAGCAAACGCCTCACTCGGAAAGCCCACTGCATGGCAGGTGATCCCACACACCCACTACACAGCCGCTTTAGACTGCTGCCATCAGGGAGGAGACTGAGGAGTCTCCAGGCTCGAACCAGCAGACTGAGAGACAGCTCTGTTCATCAGGCAGTCAGAATGCTAAACACTCTGCCTGCTCTGCCTCCCCTCCCATTTGAACTGCCTTAACACAAAAAACTTTCTCACCACAACACAAAGTTTTTAACACTGGACACTGTGTCATCAAACGGGTTATTCACTAAACTCTCGGTCATGTACTCATTCAGTTTGCACTACTTCTCATATTTGCACTAATGTTTGTATTACATTACTACCTATAGTCATAGTTTACATTCACTGTTTACATTTATTAATATGGTTTACATTTATTACTACTGCTTTACATTTATTACTACTGTTTACATTTACACTACTTTTATCTACACTACTGCAGATACATATACAGCATTCTCTGACTAGCCTTATCTAAGGATGCCAAATGTGCCTTATGTGCCTCACTGCATATGCCACTTTGCCTCTATACCAACATCAACTACCTCATACATATACTGTGTACATTAACTTATATGCTGCTGTGCCACTCTTTGCAAATGTCAATGCTAGAACCTTCAGTTTATTTTATAGATATACTTTTTATACTTTTTATACTACTATGCAAAAACTCAGGACAGTATTACACTTTTATTATTTCATTTTATGCTTATGTTCATTGGGTGTTTGGTGTTTCAGGGGTGTTTGGTGTTTCAGTGTTGGTGTAAATTTTCATACTTTTATACTATTATGAAAAAACTCAGGACAGTGTTACACTTTTACTATTTTATGCTTATGTTTATTAAATGTTTTAGTGTTTAGTGTTTAGATGGTTACTGTTGCACAGAGGGACTGAGAGAAACGCAATTTCGGTCCTGTGTATGTCCTGTACATATTGCAGTTCTGACAATAAAGTTGACTTTGACTTTGACTTTTATTTGACCATATTTCTTCCACGCCACTTCAGAGGCGTGGGTTGAGTACTCTCATGCATAGTAATTATCACAATAGCATTCCCATCCGGGTAGCTCATAACAGGGTCTTCGAGCCAAACTAATTACACACACAATCTGTTTTTGTTGCAGATCATTTTCCATGGCCTAAGGCTAACATACCTGTCTGGGCGATACAGAGCACTTGCCCATATATCTTGCTCTTTGGAATACACAGTGGCTAAGAACTGATATCTAATCCAATAATTATTTGACAGGTACAAGCACGGGTCTACCCACTCTTTTATTTCTTCTTCCTGAAATCCCCACCAAGTCCGTGTTTTATCCCTCTTATGGTATTCGTGCCAGGCTTGGAGCAATATTTTAACTGTCTGTGCCTTTCTCAGAACGGTACAATCATAACGCCATGTAGACATGACAGCTACTTCAGTCTCCCACAGCCTGCATCTAGGGCAGGGGTGTCAAACTCATTTTGATCTGGGGACCACATACAGCTTAATCTGATCTCAAGGGGGCCAGACCAGAATACTCATTCCAAAAGTCCACTTTTTTCTTTGTATTAGTGCAAAGAATAAATAAATTATAAAAATATTAACATTAAATTAATTGTCCTTTTACACTTTTACTCAGTTTAACATTTAAGTGCATTACACATTAAAAAACTGATCAGCGATTGCACGTTTTAAAACATTTATTCAACAAACTGTTTTGTTAAATACCCTGATGCTTGTTCAATAATCCAGGTAGAAAAATCTAAAAAAGCTAAGTCTGGGCCTCTGGACATAAAAAAAAAAGTTTTGTTAAAACACTTTCCTACATTTTAAAAATGCATCAAAATTTAGAAATGAATGAATTTTAAATCCATTTTCCTCATCTAGGAAGCAACTGTGAACCCATAAATTGAGCTTTGAGCCTAGCTGTTTTATTAATGTTTGTTAGTGAAAACTTGCTCACAAGTAGGTAGTCCCAAACATGGACATTTTTGCAGCCAGTGCTGTCAGTTTAGGATAGTAAGAGATACTTGTAAAATGTTTCCAAGCCCACAGAGGCAAATTTGTCCTTCAATTCTACATCACACTGCAAATAAATGATTTCAACATGTCAACAGCACATCAGAAGCTCTGATGGTGAGTGGTGAGAGAAAAACTGCAAATTCTGTCTAGAGTTTGCCTTTGTGGCGGTGCTGACATGACTGTGGCTTCGTGCACTCGGCCCATCTAGTGTGCGTAATTTCAATCATGTGCCCTGTCAATAAAGATATATTCTATCCTTCTAAAGACCTGAAATGGTTTCTCAAACTCCCTCAACAACCCTGAAATCTTGTTTTTGTGCTGTTTCACATCAGGATGAACGCTTGTTGCGCACATTAACACAGGAAAAATGAGCAGAGCCTCCGCTTGCTATCTGCTGCATCTTTCATACTAAAACACAGCGCCCCTGGGTCCTAGAGGCAGCTGGTTTGAGTAGGACAACATAGGAACTGACTAAAACACAGCGCCTCTATAGCGGACAACATAGGAACTGCAGATTTTTAAGAAAATAGCGTTTATTCTTTTTTTAAATAATTTAGATTCATCCGCGGGCCGACTAAAACCCCCTGGCGGGCCGCATGCGGCCCACGGGCCGGGTCTTTGACACCCCTGATCTAGGAGATGCTCCACTACTTTCCCCACACTGAGTTATTAAGGCTAAGGAAAATTCGTTCAGCTATACATTTGTCAATTTTGTCAAAGTCACCTTTTGGTGCCTTGAGGAGTTCATCTGGTTTTGGTAGTCTTTGCACATACATGTCAGAATACTGTAGTATGGCCCCATTAAGCCCGTGTGAAGTCGAGAATGCCCTTCTACAAAATCACCCTCAAAATGGGGTACCCCGGAGACTATCCAGACCCATGGCAATGTCATATTTAACCAATTTTCATGCCAAGCATTTGCAGGATGAAATATAGCTACCCAATTCCAATAATAATATTTCTGATTCCAAACAGTGTTATTAGTAAATAATTCTGAAATTTGCACTCACCATACAGGTTCCAATAGCAGATTGGCAGTTTCTTTAATTTATTTTCCTTGCAATGCTCTGTATAGGCTAGTGCCTTTGCTATGTCATATTTCGGGTTTACATAGTGTCTTACTGGGAAACCTATGCCTCTTCCCGCTATGTTTACTGGAGGTGGTGGTGTGCGTGTCCACCACAGAGGAGTTGTTCCTCCAGTGGGTCGCACTTTGTGTCTTGGTTCGGTTGCATTGGGTTTAAGCACTTTCTTGTGTTTAACAACGTGAATAGTTTTGACTTTGGTTAAGCTTTGATTTCCTTCAGTGTGCTTTCTTTTAATGGGAGGAGGGTTTTGGTCACAGTCCAGATGGAGATTGCCCCAAAACTCCCAACGAGGGAGAATTGCTTGACAACTGTCCTCTTCTTCTTTGGGTGGTGCGGGATAAATCACTTCTATATCCCAGTAGCCTTGATGTACCATCCTTGGTAGTGGTCGACAGGCATGATCACATTGAGAGGAAAGCTCTGCAGAGAGTGGTGAAGGCTGCACAGAAGTCTGTTGGAGTCAGTCTCCCCACAATCACAGACATTTACACCTCCAGATGCAGGAAAAGAGCCACCTGCATCATGAAAGACCTCACTCATCCAGCACACTCACTCTTTGCCCCACTCCCCTCAGGACGGAGGTTGAGGAGCATCAAGTGTAGAACCACTAGACTGAGGAACAGCTTCTACCCTGAGGCTGTTAGACTCATGAATAAATAAAAATAAAATAAAAAATAAACACTGCAAAATATCACATCATACTGATGCTGATCTGTTTTCTTGTTGCTGTGTTCATCTGTGTTCATCTGTGACCATCTGCTCATACAAACTCATGTTCGTGCTGCTGTTTATTCCCACTATATTAGGCTTAGTGTATTACTAGTTGATGTTTTTCTTAGTTAGTTCTAGATGTTATTACTGTTTTTCTCTTTCATTTGTTGTTGGATGTAACTGGGACCTCGTGTACATAATCTCGTTTTCATCACATGTACCATATGCGGTGCAAATGACAATAAAGACTCTCTGACTCTCTCTGACTCTGATTCAGGGGGTTGTTTGTCTGGATGGATCCAGTTACATCTCATCAATCTTCTAACATGTTTTTCTAAGATTGTTGTACAAACAACAAATCCGTCCTGCAAAATTAGCTGGTCAGTGATAGTCCAGGAGACTCAGGTCAGGTTTTTAGCATCAACAGCTATGTACCATTCAGGCATGTTATTCAGCTTTCTTCTCCAGGCTTGGTAGCCTGCTCGTCTCACTCGGTTCCAGGTCAAAGTCTGGTTCTGAATGTTCTCACTTTGATTCCATGGCATGAAGATGTTCTTTCGTGTGATGTCCCAGTAGGTCATGTTCGCATATTTGGATCTCCCATGGGAGACTTTCACATGCGTTAGGCTCCATGGTGTGATTCCGGCTTGATACAGAATAACCAACAACATAACTAAGCCTATTAACACTATGAGTACCCGTAGCAGGGCTCGTAGACAAGTCGCTTTATCCATTCTCGTAATCCATGAACAGTCCTTAGGGCCGGTCAGGGGTCACTAGGTCCTCGTAGATGTATGAGTTGTTTTCATAAATGTATGGATCATCATCGCTATCTGAATCATCGCTGCTCGAATCGTTACGGTTCAGCCTTCTTTTCAGAGGAATCATGTTGGAGGGGATGGCTTTTGGAGTCTTTGTTTCTCTTGGACTTGGGCTTCCTTCTCGAGTGCCTTGTATGAGTTGTTTTCATAAATGTATGGATCATCATCGCTATCTGAATCATCGCTGCTCGAATCGTTACGGTTCAGCCTTCTTTTCAGAGGAATCATGTTGGAGGGGATGGCTTTTGGAGTCTTTGTTTCTCTTGGACTTGGGCTTCCTTCTCGAGTGCCTGTGAGTTGTGGTCACTCGGTCCTTGAGAAGCTCCAGATAAAGTGGAAAGAGATGTGGCAATCCAGGTTGCAGTCCTTTCCACACCCACTTTCACTGATACACTCGCCAATTTGTAGGTTCGGGCTGGGGTCCTTCTAGACTCCATTTTTCTTGGAAATTGGTTCTTTTCCTATGTGCTTTGTAAATAGCTTTGAAATACTGATCTGCTATGTCATCCCCATCTAGCAGGGTTTCTACTAAAACTATTAATGCTTGCCCTTCATACATCAACGTTACCAAATGTCCTGGTCTTACCCATGGGTTAATTCCTCAAAAAGGGGTGCTTGTCCGATCTCTTAGGACTCTTATGGGTAGGTTTTGGTTTTCGATAATATATCGTTCGGGTTTACTCATCCTCCTCTGGATTGTTGTTACCATGGCTGGGCTTGTAGTCCAGATCATCAGTCCTCCCACAGAGATGTTGAAGAATCGGCTTTGATACGCTTCACGGTAGTTTGGAGTCTACCAGCACGAGAAGGTATTTCTCTGGTAGACTGGTAGACTTTGTCAAATTGAACCAAAATATTCTCAGTATCTTTATCTATTGATTTTGAGTCTATAATGTCTTTCTTTCTCACGTCTTCCCTTCTCATGGGCTTGGTGGAAAGTTTGGGTTCAGACATGCTAGGATCTGGTGTCTTCTCTCTGGGCTGATTGTGCGTTTGGGAGGTTTAGGTGATGTTTCTCCTTTCTCTCTCCTCTTCACCCTCTCTTTATAGAGCTCCACACAAAGGGGCGAGGGGTGGTACAAGTCTGGGTTCAACCCCTGCCACATCCATTTCCATTGAGAGACTCTTCAGCATTAAGGTTCAGGTTGGGGGCCTTGTAACTGGCCAAAGGGTGCATCATTGCGATCCGAGGCCTCGACATGTTCCCATATTTCAAATATCTGCAACAAGTTCTCTCATTTTGGCAACGTATTTATCATATTCCCAGCCCATTTCAATCAATTGTGTTGTTATACTGACTAATGGATGCCCTCTGTAGGATATTTCATCCTGTAGGCCAGCCTTAGGGGATAATTTTTCCAGTTATGGGAAGGGGCCCAGATTCGGTCGTACAACATTCGCACGGGTAGCCTAGTATTTTCAACTACAACTTTCTCTGGGTCACACTCCCTTTCGTAGATTTTTATCCGCAAGGTTGGACTTGTGGCCCAGATGATTTGTTCTCCTACGGAAATTTCACAGCATTCTGTTTGGTGGGACTCTGCATAATTTGAGCCCCATTTGATTTTAACCTGGAGTCCTTGTACTATCATCTGGACAGCGTTAAAAATCCTGGGTGTCCCCATTGGGCTCGGGTTGTATGGGAGTTCAATGAAATCACTTATCCAGACTAACCCGAGGGGTCTGTCTTTTGCTCGGGTGAGGTCTTGTTCCCTGTATGTCTTTACACATGAATTGTTACACATGAATCTGTCATATCCTGTTGGTTTTGAACTGTCAACATCTGTTTACTGTGATTGTAGTTTTCTTTATTTTCTTTTGATAAGTGCAAATGCCTATTGCCAATGTGACGTGTGCTGCTGACCACTTGACCAGGTCACCCTTGTAAAAGAGATCTCAATCTCAACGGGCTCTATCTGGTTAAATAAAGGTAATTGATTGATTGATTGTAATAGTTTGATGACCCATTGTAGTGGATGGAGAAGTCTTTCCTCGGTCGGTCTAATTTTACCATTTTACCGTGAACAGTTAGGGCTGGCACATAAGGCCCAATTCTGGATCTTTGGAACAACACATTTACCACTTCTTCACGTGGTTGCTCTTTTGATCTGGGGAGAAAATCTATCTCGCCTGGCTCATAGGGCATAAACCCGTTGGGTTCGTTCAAGATCCAGCACATGCCGGCTGACTTAACTGACTTTATATTAGCTTTTCCTTTCCAAATGTAACTGGGGCATCTTATAACATTTCTTAGCTTTTTTATACCTTTTCTGTTGTTGCGATGAGATCCGTTGATGACTCTAGCAACCCTTTGATTGGTTTTTACTTGTCCGTTTTCTTCCATTTTCGCTGGAACGTTCTGTTGGCCCAAGCTTTCAATCCACTTTGTTTCTTTCCTGCTTTTCTGGATCGAGGCTTTTCTGCTTCGTCTTTGCTGTCCTCAATCGGCTGAACTGTGGCTCCGACTGAGTATACACCCAGGTATGGTGCAAGGATCATTTGCACGGAAATTCTAACCCTCTGGGTGGAGTCTGGCCTTATGGGTGTGTTCACCCGTTGCGCTGCTGTTCTGGGTATTTGCAACACTCCGTGCCTCTCCCAGGCTTCCGGGGTGACTAAATACTCAGCGTTTTTTTGCTTGGGTCTGGCCCCATGTACTGTCCACGCATCTAAGCTGGTGGTTAAGTAGTACAAATTTGTGTGTCTGGCCCCTGCTTCACGAGGGACTTCAGGCAGGTCTACTAGTGGTAGACTCTGGTTCAAGACCACCTCTGCAATCAGTTGGGCCCACGTTGTTAATTCCCAAGGTCCTTTCCAACCCCCTTTCTGAGCTTCTTCGTTTACCTCATCGGGGAGCTGGTTTATTTCCACTCCTTCTGTTTCTGATGGGTCCCGAAACACTCTAAAGACTAATGGGAATTGGTTCGTGCCGAGTGGGGCGTTTTTCACTCTCCCCATCATAGGGCTATAGGGCCAGGACTGCTATACTGATTGTTCGAGTAGCTCTTGAGGGTTCCAATTTCTCTCTTTTGAGTCAGTTTGTTCTTCCCCACTGGGACCTCCTACCCCTGGATACAGAGGTGGAGCTGAGGGGCTCGCATTTGGTCCCTGGTCATACTTCTGTATTGTCGGGGCTTGCCTCGGGGCCTCAGATTTTTTCGTCAATCTGTGTTTTGAAGGACTTGAGTGGGTCGCAGTATTTTCTTACCTGGGGCGGCCGTGGCGTAGTGGTAATGGTAGTCGTCTCCCGATCGGAAAGTTGGCGGTTCGACTCCCGGGACCCGCACCATGTGTCGTTGTGTCCTTGGGCAAGACACTTAACCCGGAGTTGCTCCCGGTAGGACTGGAAAGCACCTTGCATGGTAGTCTTCCGCCACCGGTTTATGAATGTGTGTAGCATTCAATATATGTGTAGCACTTTGAGATTTTCAGTAATGAAAAGTGCATTATAAATTGAATTAATTATAATTATTATAATTATTACCTGCCAGCTCCTGGCCTTTTCAGAGTGCAACAGACGAACTTCTCGCATGTCTTTTTGGCAATCTTCGCAGTATTTCACGTCTGTTCTATCCCATTCACAGGCACAGTCCTTCGGGCCTTTTCCACTCATATTCCATTGAGTGATAATGAATGTTCAAGGCAAAACATCAATTCTGCATTCTCCGCAGATGAATGCATCCATTACTTTTACTGGTTTTATCTTCAATTGTTTAACATCAAACTTATTTGACTTGGGCCTGAGGGCCTTTTTCTTTCCCAGTCCTCCCCATCGGAGGGGTAGGCCGTTGGGTTTTGTGCAAATCGCGCACTGATTGTACAGTGCACTCCACTTTATAACTTCATTCTCCATTGACAGGTATCCTTTTTTAGCATATTCCAATGTGTTCAGGGCCCTTCCTGCCCAGAGCCCTGAGCTTGTCCTTCGTAGGATAACTCCCCCGCATTTAGTGGCCATTCTAATATAGGGGAGCATGCTGCTTGGTTCACTAACCATAATCCGGTTTCTGTTTTCAACTTAGCTAGGAATTGGTTTCAGTTGCTCTATTCCTTGGATCCCTTTCTTCACTAGTTCTACTATGTTTTTGTCTAAAAAAGTATTTTCACTCTGTCTATGGCATTGTATTTGGGTCTTAACGCAACTGCTGATGGGTGATCCTATGCTCTGACCCACACCTTCTGCCCCACCTTGAATGAGACGTCAGGATCTGACTGTTCCCCTTTATCATCGGAGTCTCGCCCAGTTTCCTACATGGTGAACTGTCGTTGGTTAAGCTCTTCTGAAGGGGAGGGCCTATCAGCTCTGCACCTGCCATTCAAGGTCTGTCCTATTTCCACAGATTTAGTGCTCCATTCTTTGGTATTAGCATTTTTAGCTATCCAATTTTTGACTAAACCTATGGCTCTTTCAGCCACTCCGTTGGCTTGGGGTGTGTAGGGAGGTGAGTAAACACGCATTACCCCAAAAGTCGGGCACCAGTGATCTTCTTGTGCATTGCGAAAGTGTGTCCCATTATCGGTTCTCAATTCTTTTGGAATACCTAACGCCCCACAGACTTGTTCCAGCATGCTAACAACACTGTTGCCATTAGCTTTTCTTGCTGGTTTCACTATCACATACCCTGACATGGAGTCTACCAGCACGAGAAAGTATTTCTCTCCCTTCTTGCCTGTGATTCCCATGGGTCCAACTACGTCCATGTACACTGAACCCCAGGGTATGGTACTTTTGATAGTTTGTCCATCCACTCGATGCCCTCTGCAACCTACGTTATATTGACCACATATCTCACAGTCCAACAGTACTTCGCGGATTTGTTTTAAGGGAATCCTGAGCTCCTGATGCTCCAACTCCTTACGTGTGGGTTGCACGTCTGCATGACCTTAGCTCTCATGCATGTCCCGCACAACCTCAGACACGTACTCCTGTGGGACCCTCCGACCTTGGGGGGTTTGTTTCCACTTCTCGATCCCGACAAAAATGATTTTTCTCTGTTGTACATAACGATCAACTTCATCATTAACTTGCCAGTGTTTCCCTTCCTTAGTGTGGGATTTCTGGTGCTCAACTTCCAGTTGTAGGTTTAGCCTGATTTCAGCTATTTTCTTCCTCAAGTCATGATGAGCCACCACTTTCCCTTTAGCACTTTCAAATCCATTTTCTTCCCAAATCGATAAGTCTTCATTCAGAACCTGTGCATAGTAATGACTGTCAGTCACTACTTGTGCTGTTTTTACTTTTCTGTGAGTGAGCTCTAATAATCCTTTGAGTACTTCTGTAACTTCTCCAGTTTGCGTACTTCCTGACACTCTCTCTCTCCTACGACAACACTCGTTCCCTTGAAATTTGAGGATGAATCCCCAGTGTGCTACCTGATCGGTTCCTTTCTTGGATCAGTCGGTGTAGAGAGTCCAGTCATGTGTTTTTGGTTTTTCGGGCGTCTCGTTTTTCGCTTTTTTACTCACAGGTTGTGCTGGTCCTATTTTTAGATCGGGATCTAACAAAATGTCTTCCCACCACCCCCAGTGTGAATTCGTGGCTTTGGTACTTTCTATAGTCCCTTTTCTGAGATATTTGTGCACTTGACTTTGTGTTATGACTTTGATAGGTTGGCCTTGAGCTAGATCTTTCAGTGTACCCCAGTATCTAGCTAACACAGCTAGTTCTTTTTCTTCCTGGGGAAATGTTTTCTCTACTGAAGTTAACGAGTAAATCCAGAGAGTAACTAGCCCTCCATGTTCATTTTTAACTGCTACCATAGTGTTGTCATCTTCACAACGGACTTTAGCGACCAGTTTTGTCATTAAACTTCTTGGCTCTAATCGCACGTCTTCTTTGATTTTTTCTCTAAGTTCTTCTAGATCTTTCTGATTTTCGGCTGTCCAAATCCATGCTTGTTTGTTTTTCTTTTCATCTTGTCCATTTTTTTCTTCAAACAGGCATACAAGGGTTTTGCATATTTTTGGTAGTTAGGAACATGATCTCTCACATAGATGCACAGTCCTAAGATTTTTTGTATCTCATTTTCGGATTCAGGGGGCTGAATTTTCTCTAGTTTATCTCTGTAGCCCTTGGAAAGTCCTAGATCTGCCGTTACTTGGAAACCTAAATAGTTTACTTGGAACTGCCCAAACTGACATTTCTTCAGGTTAAGTTTCAGCCCTGCTTTTGTAACTCGTTGCATCACTTCTGCCAACCGTTCTAGGTGTTCCTCCTTTGTGTCATCTGCGATGAACACATCATCGATGTAAACTGTGGCACCCAAGTCTTTAAGCATATCCATTATGGCTGACTGAAACACGTTTGGAGAGTTTTTGTATCCCTGTGGCAAACGCTGCCAAACATAGCTCCTTCCTTGATGGGTAAAAGCCGTTTTCCCTTGTGATTGTTTAGCCAGTCTGAGAGAGAAGAATCCATTTGCCAGATCAATGCAGGATTTGTACTTTTTCACTTGCAGTGTTTTCAGAGTACCTTGAGGGTTAATTAAGCTCGCTCGGTTTGCTACCGTTCGCCTATTTAGTGCTTTAAAATTAATTACTGGCCTCTATCCCCCTCCTGCGGACTCAGGTTTCTTTACCGCTTGGATGGGGCTGTTAGTAAAGGGATAAGCTTCTTCTCTGATAATCCCTAAAGCACTTAATTCCCTCAAAATTTTATTCATTTCTTCCATTGCTCCTGGATTTAAAGGGTACTGTCTTACAGGTGGATGTACACCTCCTTCAATTATATGTACAATTGATGGGCCTAAATCTCCACAATCATTTTTAAATCTGGCCACTGAGGCCGACACTGCACTAAAACCATAGATATACGGAAGAGTCAGAGTCAGAGAGAGTCAGAGAGTCAGAGAGTCTTTATTGTCATTTGCACCGCATGTGGTACATGAGATGAAAACGAGATTATGTACACGAGGTCCCAGTTACATCCAACAACAAATGAAAGAGAAAAACAGTAATAACATCTAGAACTAACTAAGAAAAACATCAACTAGTAATACACAGCAGCACGAACATGAGTTTGTATGAGCAGATGGTCACAGATGAACACAGATGAATACAGCAACAAGAAAACAGATCAGCATCAGTATGATGTGATATTTTGCAGTGTTTATTTTTTATTTTATTTTTATTTATTCATGAGTCTAACAGCCTCAGGGTAGAAGCTGTTCCTCAGTCTAGTGGTTCTACACTTGATGCTCCTCAACCTCCGTCCTGAGGGGAGTGGGGCAAAGAGTGAGTGTGCTGGATGAGTGAGGAAGGATCTGTGTTCGGATATTCCCGGAAATGGCCCGCAATGATCCTTAAAAAATCCCAAAATCTGGATACTTATCTTCGGCAGATCCAAAATAAATGTGGCTGTTATTTGTCAAGGGCCTGCCAAAGATAAGTATCCGGATTTTGGGATCTTGGGATTTTTTAAGGATCATTGCGGTCCATTTCCGGGAATATCCGGGAATATAAGTATAAGTATATGTAAAGGATACGGAGATATACTACATCAGATCTTACCGTATATCTATGGTTTTAGTGCAGTGTCAATGATTTGTTTCAACTTCTCTTTCCCATCCGGGGAGAAGTCACTTTCATTTACTCTTTGTTCTGTTACTTCGGGGATATTTACAGGTTTCTACCATTCTTCTGATTCATGTTTTTCATAAGTGGGCCCTATTTTAACTAATCTGGATTTAAGCATATCCAGTCGTCTGTTTAGAGCCCTGCAGTCTTTTCGTGGTTTTCTTAATTCTTTCAAATCAGTTATTGCTACTATGTTGTATGGTCCTTTGATCCAAACAATCCTGTGCCATAATGCATAAGGCATTTTTTCTACGGTTCCATTAGCCAATTGAACCATCAGGTGTCCTATTGTTTTTAGGTTTTTGCAGGTCATAGACACCTCTGCCCCAGAGTCTAATCAGATAGGGCTCTCCGTCCACTTGGGTGTGGATTTCGTCCCTATCCCAATAGGCACATTCTAGGGTGACCCGCAAACTATCAGCTATTATTTAGCTGGCCCCCCATCCCTTTTCTTTCGGGATTCCTGGAGGACCTGTCTTTGTTCAGGGGTCATTCTATTATATTCTTCTGTAGGCACATAGTCGCTCTTTCTCTGAGGTGCTACATTTCCAGGTGAGGCTTGAAACCTTCTCGGCTGTTGGTTTCTGTACTGCTGTTCTGGCTGGGGCCTCTGAGACCGTTCTCCATACTGTGGTTCTGATTGTGGTCTTTGGGGCCTTTCCCTGTATTGTGGCTCTGACTACCTTGGGGGCCCTCTATATTGTTGCTGCTGTTGTTGTTGAGGGGTCCTAGGGGCTGCTTTCGGCTGTTTTGAGTTTTGTTTCATCTCATTTTTTCTCTTTTCCTCCCAGTACTGTTGTTCTAGGTCATAAGCCTTTACTGCCTGATCGATTTGAGGGACTAAGGTGTCATTGGGCATTGAAATGAATTTCACTTCTCATTTCTTTCCCTTTGTTACCATTCTCAGTGCTTTAACATAACTTTTTGGCGGGACACTTTGTTTTAGTTGATACCAGACTGATGTGAGGCATTGGCCTTGATCCATGCATACTTTCGCCCGTTGGATTTGAGCATCCTCATCATCCATGTCCTCTAAAACCAATCTCTCGAAATGATCCTGAGCCGACTCCTCTTTGCCCACTGGGTTTGTGGTGACATGACCCATCCACAGCTTTCTAGCTGCGTCACACTCGGTGGAACTGATTACCATAGGCCATACATCTTTTATGTATTCTTCGGGCTTTTCTTCAGGTCTTTTTTCCCTCACTAGGGTTTTCAGCATTTTGTACTCACGATAACTATCAGCATCTGAGCTTAGGGCTCAGCTTTGTTCTGCTTTCTTTGGGTTTTGGATCGACGGAGTTTTGTGGTATACCTGATTATTTTCTTCCTGACCAGTTGCTTCCTCATCATCATCTGATATCTCATCCCTCATTTTCTCGTCTGTTTCTTTAGCATACTTGTAAGCAGTCTTTTTCATTCTCCTCAGTATCACATCATGTGCTATTGACAGGTAAGCTGTTCTAAAATTATCGGTTAGGGGTTGGTGAGCGGCCAATGTAAGAAATGTGGGCATCATCAAAATGTTAGCCCACTCTCCCAAGGTGGCTTTTACTGTCACCTGCCTGCCCACACTGGTGGAATATCACGGTTGCTTTGGCCAGCTTCAGGAACGTAGGTACTACGTCCCTGCTTTGTCCGTATGGGACCCCAATTTATGTCTCTGGCTATTTGTTCTGATGCTCTGTGTGGATCCATCAATACTACTGCTTTCTTTTGTCCTTTTCTTTGCCCAAACCTCAATGACTTTGTCATCAGATCAACTTGCTCCATTGAGCTCAGGCTAACACTATCTTCACTTTCAGAGTCCATTAGGCCTAAGGTCTCATCAGGTTCTTGGTCTAATTCCTCTTGTGGGTGTTTGTTCTCGCTCTCTTTGTTTCCTACATTTAATGGTTGCATTAAGGTGACCACTCGGTACCCAGTTCGTCCTTCTGGAGTATCAGCTGCACTCCTTCTCCTTCTGGGGTTAGAGCTGTTCAACTCTTTTCCTGTGAGGGTGTTTTCAAGTGTTCTTGACCTTTGGTGGGTGTCTTTTAAGGTGCTTCGCATTTTCCCTGCACCCTCTGAGGTTGTTGGTATCTCCCTATCATCTGTCTCAATGTTTGGATATTTGTTGACAGATTGTTTTTCTGGCAGGGTTATTGCGGCCAATAACCGTTTCTTTCGGTCTTCCTCCAGGTGGGGTGGGGTCACTATAACTATTTCTGTTAAGAGGGCAGTGCTTGGCATACTGTTTACCAAGTAAGTTACCGTATGAACAGCGACCCGTTCAGCTATTTCCCACTAGAGGTTGTTGGATCGTAACCCCTCTATTGTCATTACCACTCGTCTGAAGTTATATACGATCGCTTAGGCTATCCCTCTCTCGAGGACCTCTATCATTTCTTTCATACACCCCTCATTACTTTTTTCTTCTTTATAGCTTCTGATTGGGACATGTATTACAGCATAATATACGAGATTTCCCCCGCTCGTTAGGTGCACTTTTGGCTCTGATACTTCTGTTTGTGACCTTAACTGTCTTACTTCTGTCTGGTATTCTGGTCCAGCTGCAGAGTTCAGGACCTTTCTGAAAATCTTGTTGTGGATTGTATAGTTGTTTTTTTGTAAATACTAGCAGCCCATCGCCATCCAACTCAAAGGGGCTCCCTAACAAACTATTTACATTGATCCCATTTTGGAGTTTCAGGACCCGAGCCTCTTTAGGTACTGGTCCAAGGGGTTTTGAGAATTGGATTGTTTCTTTGGGTTGCTTGGGAGGAGGTTCACTCCTTAGTTTTGCTTTTGTGGTTCGCTCAAGTTCCCCTTTGAGGAACCCTGAGAAAGTTTGTCCCGCCCTACCTGATCCAGGAGGGAGCTCAAAGTCTGGTTCAAGATGGTTTTGTTTAAAACTATGTTTCTTGGGAAGTTCTTTGTAGGTTCGTGAGGAGCTTACCTGGGAGTTTTTATTTTCATGTTATGGTTTTAACTATCCTGCCGGGTTTTGCACATTCGCTTTTAATGCGGAAGTTACGCTCCAGTGTTCGGCTAGTCGGTCTGCTAGGGCGCGGGTCATGAGTGTTAGTCTTTCTTTGGCTCCATTCTCTCTGTCACTGGCATCTGGCTCTTCGTCGTTTTTCTTTGCTCCATTCTTTCCGGCCAGGCCAGTAGCAGGAAACCCCTGATTACCTTCATCTCTTGCTTCACTTGTTCCTGAATCAGAATCATATTTAGGTGCTTCTCGGAAATCTCCTAAGTTTAAGTTGGAGCTCCATGGACTAGGACCCAGGCATGAGGCCGGCTTTATGGGCGCTCCACCTAGCCCACTAATGCCTCGCTCTTTTGGTAGTACTTTTTTCCGATCTTTTATCATTTGCCTGTACCGCCCCAGTCTAACCAGCTCTTCCGTATACTCTTTATATCTCGGGGCCACTTTTACTGAGACGTCCCTAGTGACCCAATCTATATCCATCTCCCCGGCCACCATTTTCACTAGGGGATCATACTCTTTTGTTGGACTGATTATCTCTAATATTTATCTAGTGGTTGTTACTTCAATCTGCCGCGCCCACCAAACTAACCAATTTCTGGTCTCAACTTTTGTTTTTACTCCTATCGGGTGTCCCTACACCACCATTTGATTTTTACATCCAATATGGGTGCAGTTAAACATGCCCAATTTTTCCATTTGTTCGTGCAGGCTTTTCCGCAAGGCTTTTTCATCTGTGCCGGGGTTATTTTGTTTAAACATTTCTTGTACGATTGGATCCCAGGTTTCATAACCTCGGCCATACAGGAGGACTTCAAGGCCCAGATCCTTTTCTTTTCCTTTAGACTTCGTTCCCTTAGTAGCAACGGGATTCTTTTCTGGCTCAGATTCTTCACCTGACTCTCCCGGAGAGCTTGTTTCGGAGTCTGATTCATTCTCCGGATTAAGGTACCCTCCAAACCTTGTTTGCCTGTATTGCCTCAATCTAGCCATTTCTTCTTTATACTCTTCACTCTTTGGGGTTGCTTTGACAGTTGGGTGCGCTAACTGTCCGCCTAACCCGGTTTCTTTTGATACCCTTTTTACTAAAGGGTCATAGTCAGCTGATGGACTGAGTACACCGATTATAGTCCCTGGTCTGTTTTCCTTCATCTGCGTTATCCACCATTGTAGCCACGCTTTAATATTGACCCCTCTGGTTATCTTTGCAGGGTCTTTTACTACTACCATTTGGCCGCCGTACTGGTCCGGTGAGCAGTAGAGTTCTTTGTCTGTTCTTATGTATTTCACCAGGCTTTGTTGTAGGGTCTCTTCTTCCACGTTTGGGTTATTTTCCTTAAACCGCCACTGAACGTCTGGGTGCCAGGTCCTAAACCCATGACCGTATGGGAGGATCATGAGGGATAGCTCTTCTGGTGTATTCTTAACTGATTCAGTATTTGTTTGTTTTGCTCCATCTTCCCCGAGTTCGTCATCTTCCCTAGAGGAATCCGTCATGGAGTCCTATTCGTTGGTTTTAGATTTTTGTTTTCTTATTGCTTTAAATGCTTCCATTTTAGCCAATTCCTCCTCATATTGAGGGTTCTTTTTAATTGCTTTCACATCGGAAGCTACATTTGACCATCCTATCCCTGATGTCTTAGCCACCCTCTTTATGAGAGGGTCATATTCGGCTGAGGGACTGTGTAACATTACTATGTTTGGGCCATCAGGTGTCTCAAGCTTCCGTACCCACCATTTTAGCCATTTTTTAGTCTCGGTTTTATTTGTTATTTGGCTGGGGTCTTTCATTACCACTATCTTACGGCCTCTACTATCCCGGGACAACAATAGGTATTTTTCTCTGTCATTTTCTTAACAAGATAGGTCTCTAACGCTTCATCATCTACTTTTATGTGACCTCTCCTGTATCTCGTTTGAACATGGGGAACCCAAGTATGGAACCCCTGGCCGTACAGAATTATTTCTATTGGTATCTCATTTTCTGGCTCACCTGCGATGTCCTGTTCTTGGTGGTTCGGATCGTCCGTTTTAGACTGGTCATTCGTCGTGGCTGCTGTAGCCAGCTTGGGTTTTGATTCAGTTGGATCGTTTGTTGTGGACTGGTCCCCCAGTCCTGTTGGTGCCGCTCCTTCGGCCATTCTTCGTTTTTTGTCGTCTCGAGTTTGTCTGTTTTCAAAGCCGACTGACTTTCTGTCCCTGTACCTAGGATGAAAACAGACCTACTGCTAATCTTACTCCCAATCTATGGTCAGTAGATCACGAGTAAGCCCTTTTTACCCCACCCACTGCTGTGGAATTAAGGGGCACTTAGCTGATAGCTTAGACCAGCCATCTACAACTTTTCTACTCTAAGAGGGGTTGTTCTTTTGGCACTTGTCAGTCCTTTGACGCACGCCTTTGTCTTTTGGGAGTCTTTATTCATAAAGAGAGTCCCTTCGTGGTCACCATGTTTGCTTTTCTGATCAGCGAGGTAACCGCAAGGCATGTGGCACGCCCTCATTGCAACCTACCTACTAATAGGGCCTATTAAGCTGGTCCCGGAGTTTGGGTATTACCTATAACTATGTGGGACCGCTCCGACTCAAGGCTGTTGATAAGAGAATTCATCTGGACAATTCACCACCTAGCATCTGCTAAGTCACACCCCCTTCACACCTTACACCTCTGTCCACCTTAGCGGTCAGGGACCGGAGAGGTTAGTATAAGGCAACCCCGTGAGAACACTGAAGCGAGGCTGCGTTAAACAGAATCTCCGCCCGCTCGCTCGAGCTGAGAGTGACGTAACTGGCTGTGTTCCTGTACGGTCAGCACTGTTTAACGCCAGATCGATCACTAATAAAACTTTTATATTAAGTGATTTGATCTCAACTCATCGTCTGGATCTGTTTTTGATTACGGAAACCTGGCAGAAATCTGGAGACAACAGCTGCTTCTCTGAACTTCTTCCAAATGGCTACTCCCACCTGAGCGCTCCGCGTGGGTCTGGAAGGGGGGGGGGCTGGCTGCAGTCTTCAATGAGGCGTTCAAATACCGTTTGTTGCCTCAGAAAAACTACTCCAGTTTTGAAAGCATGATTTTTGTGCTGGAATCTGCAAAACCTATTCTGTGTGGCCTCTTTTATCGGTCTCCTCAATACAACAAAAACTTTCTCAGTGAGTTTTCAGAACTACTGGCTGACCTAATGCCAAAGTTTGACTCTTGGCTTTTCTGTGGGGACTTCAACGTGCACACCTGCTGCCCAAGTAATCAGCTTGGATGTGAGTTTCAGGACCTCCTGGACTCTTTCAACCTGTCACAGTCGGTCTCGGGGGCCACACACAGTCAGGGTCATACACTCGATTTAATTATCTCCCACGGCCTTCAAATACCTGCTGTGGAGATCCTGGACACCTGTATTTCAGACCATTTTCCCATATTATTTGAATTTTTCACCTCTCCTGCACCGAAAGCTATTCTCCCAGCACGTTTCTGCCGCTCCATCACCCCATTAACTCCAAGTCAGTTCACTGATGCCTTTAAGAGCACTGAATTTTGCTCTGCTGTCAGCCTGGACCCATCTCTACATCCTGAGGACTTCATCAGCTCCTTCCATCACACCTGCACGACGATCTTGGACTCCATCGCTCCTCTCAAACAGGCATCTTCAAAGAACAAACCTTCACCATGGCTCAACGAAACGACGCGAGCTCTTCGACAACGTTGCAGAAAAGCAGAGCGAATATGGAAGCGCGACCGGCTTCATGTATCTCAAGGAATACTGAGAGACTGTCTCTGTGAGTATCATAATGCTGTGAAACAGGCCAAGTCACAGTACCTCTCCAATTTAATCTCCACCAGCTCCAACCGGCCGAGGACGCTTTTCAGCACACTCCAGTCTGTCATCAACCCATCTGTCAATGTTCTGAAAACTGCCACACAGTCTACCTGCGATGACTTTCAGAGCTATTTTGTCAACAAAATAGACTCTATCAGGCAGAACATTGTCAGTTCATCCAACACCATCCAGTCATGTACCTCTGCAATAACCACAGCTGTTTTTGACCAATTTGACCTGGTCTCACTGCCTCACCTCACCAAGGTGGTTCAGCAGATGAAACCAACTAACTGTTCTCTGGACATCATTCCCTCAAAAATGTTCAAACAGTCCTTTGATGTAATTGGTCCTTGTGTTTTGTCATTTATTAACAGCTGTCTATCTTCAGGTTTTGTGCCATCTGCTTTCAAACATGCTGTGGTCAGGCCTCTTCTCAAAAAACCAGGCCTAGATCCTACAGCTCTCTCTAATTTCAGACCAGTTTCCCATCTGTCATTTCTATCAAAGGTCCTAGAAAAGATTGTTTTTATTCAACTTCAATCTTTTCTAGAACTCAACAACCTGTTTGAAAAATTTCAGTCAGGTTTTCGAGCTCGTCACAGCACTGAATCTGCACTGCTCAAAGTACAGAATGACATTCTTCTGTCCCTGGATGCAAAAAACCCTGCACTGCTGGTGATGTTAGACCTCTCAGCAGCTTTTGACACCGTCGACCATCAGGTACTAATCAACCGCTTGTCTCAGCAGGTTGGCCTCCAGGGAGCTGTGCTTGAGTGGTTCAAATCTTACCTGTCTGGGAGAACTTTTTCTGTCATGATAGGCGATCTGTCCTCCTCTTCATCAACCCCTCTGACCTCTGGCGTACCACAGGGATCTATTCTAGGGCCAGTCCTCTTCTCTCTTTACATGCTGCCATTAGGATCAATCATCACACGTCATAACCTGTCTTTTCACATGTATGCAGACGATTTACAAATCTATCTGCCAGTCACTCCCAACCCCTCACCCAGTTCAAACACTCTTGTCAACTGCTTAAATGACATTAAGCACTGGCTCTCTCAAAACTTCCTCCACCTAAACACAGATAAAACTGAATGCATTTTATTTGGTGCACCTGGTGACACCAGCAACATCCTTCCCAGTCCCAGTGTTGGTTTTCCCCTCCCCCACTTCAACCCGGTGGTCAGAAATCTTGGAGTGCAGCTTGACTCCAACTTAAAGTTTGATAAACAGATCAGTTCTGTTGTCAAGACCAGCTTTTTCCAGCTCCGTCTGCTCTCCAAAGTCAAGTCATTTCTCAGCCGTGGTGATCTGGAGAAGGCCATCCATGCCTTTGTGACCTCCAGACTTGATTATTGTAATGCTTTGTATGTTGGTATTAATCAATCCTCCATCTCCCGTTTACAGCTTGTACAGAACTCTGCCGCGCGCTTTTTGACCAACACACGAAAATATGAACACATCACTCCTGTCCTGTCCTCTCTACACTGGCTCCCGGTTCAGTTCAGGATACAGTTCAAGCTGCTCCTGTTTGTTTTCAAAGCTCTGAATGGACTTGCTCCTCTGTACATCTCAGAACTTTTGAAAGCCCATCAGCCCGGCAGAGATTTACGCTCTGCCAGTCAACACCTGCTGGAGGTGCCTCGCTCAAGGTACAAACAATGGGGAGACCGGTCATTTTCTGTTGCCGGCCCAAAAGCCTGGAACAGCCTCCCCCTTGAGCTGCGTGCCACCTCTGATCTGACTCTGTTCAAAACCAGACTGAAGACCCACTTGTTCAAAAAAGCTTTCAGTGTGTAACTTTTATTACTTTTGGTATTTTAATATGTAGCATTTTTTATTTCCATTGCCTTTTTATTTCCACTTGTTCAAATAAGCTTCCAGTGTGTAACTTTTATTACTTTTGGTATTTTAATATGTAACATTTTTTATTTCCATTGCCTTTTTATTTCCACTTGTTCAAATAAGCTTCCAGTGTGTAACTTTTATTACTTTTGGTATTTTAATATGTAACATTTTTTATTTCCATTGCCTTTTTATTTCCACTTGTTCAAAAAAGCTTTCAGTGTGTAACTT
>JBBPBX010016439.1:0-45525 GCA_038048925.1 Garcialebias charrua
GCGACACTATAAACGCATTTCGCGGCGCGGCGCGCGCGCTCCAGCCTGCGGACCAAAGCGAAAGTCTAACTCAGCCTTAATGGCCTATGACAATACATAGTTCCCATGTGACGTCACATCCGTGTAACTTCCGGGGTGGACCCTCATTTCGAGAGGCAGCGCAGCTGACAGCGCGGTCTAATGGATGTTCATTTTTCATGTTTTTTTGTTGTTGTTGTTAATTTCTAATTAATTGCAATGGTTACTTTGTGTTGGGTCAGTGGGTGTTCCAGTCGGGTAGACGTTTGGGCAACGCGCAGGTTTCACTTAATCCAAAAAAAAGTAAACGTGAAGGATTTATCTCATCGGAGAAGCTCACTGCAGCTCCATCGCTCTCTCGTATCTGCTCAGAGGACCTCGTGCTTTTGGCCGGTAAACAAAATATTCTACATAAATCATTTTGTGAAACAATGTTAGAGTACAACTGTCTGTGTGTTAGAGCTGTTTTTTTTTTTTCATTATTTAGCAACACCGTCTTGCATGCTGTGGTTAGCTTAGCATCTCGCTAACGCGACAACGGCCTCCTCACGGCCCACCGGGACCGGCGGGGAGACCGTCCCAGTGGGAGAAGGAGGACGGGAGCCAAGTCGTGCGGGCGACGCGTCGGTCCCATGGGACGTGCCCCCGCGGCCGCGATGGATCCACGCCGTCCGACCTGAGCTCGACGGACCCTCCGCTCCAGATGCTAACAACATGCTAACTTCCAACACGGTAACACTCAAAGTGCTGGTTCTGGTCCGTGTTCAGCCTGGACTGTTTATTGGCTATGTGTTATTTTAGTTAAACCTTTTTTTAGCTGGTTAGATATGATTGAGACAGTTTACACATCTTTTTTGGATTTAAAGCTGTGAAACCCTGTGCTGTGAAGCCGGTGTGCGCTCCTCGTAGTAATTAAATAATTAATGATATCAGAGTAACTTTGTGACAAGTTGTCCGCTTCGTCTGCCATGATTTCTTTCTCCAACTCATTTAACTCTGACCACTGCCAGCCTTGGTTAAGCTAGTAATGTACTTAGCTGTGGTAGCAGACTGTGTGTTTGTCTGCCATTTCTGCCTTTTGGAGTGGCGAAAAACCCGGTATTGCGCAATACTCGCCAGTATGTGGGAACTATGTATACCATGTGTGAAACAGAACCATTGCAAACACTACACTGACCATCAATTTATTGTCCGGTAAAAACTTGGAATGCAACACGTGTTCAGTCAAACAATCAAGAAATTCATTCTATTTTCTTTTATCACTGATTTCAAATAAAAGATTCAGAAACTTAAGAAATGGGAATTTGCGACCACACAATTTGTTCACCCCAACATTGCATGTGCAGCCATAGCACTCCCACTCAAAAGGTGGCCCCAAAAACACAACAGACCAAAAAAACCCGCAAGTCAAAGTAGGAAAACAACTTTTGTTTTGGAGAGATCCAGTGAGAGGACATTTACTGTAATCTGCAGCATGATGGCGTAGTAGTTAGCACTGTTGCCTCACAGCAACAAGGCAGTGGGTTTGATTCCCAGCTTTTACCCACCTTCTCTTTCTAGTTTACCAGTACATGTTCTCCTCATGTTAGCGTGGGTTTTCTCCGGGTACTCTGGTTTCATCCTACAGCTCAAAAGTATGTCAGGCGGCCTTCAGGCTCAGGCTTCCCTTGCAACAGAGACATGTGACCTCAAAGGGATTTACCATATTTTTTTTGCCCTTTAAGTCACGTTTTTTTGCATAATTTGCATGTCCTGTGACTTATATGCCAAAGCAACATATTTATGGATTTTTTTCCCATATTTATAAACCAATCTTTGGCTAAGATATGACAGTTTTCATTCATTCTGACTGAAAATATTGAACACTACCATTTGCAGCCGCTAGATGGCACTTGAGTAGTATGGCATACCGTCGTATTGTAATAGGTAAAAGTGGCTATTAATGACACAAACGGCTTGCCATAGTCTGCCACCATCGTCCAGCTCGATTGGAGCAACCGTTAAATCAGCTTCATTTCGTTCGCCATAATAGGTAAAAGTGGCTATTAATGACACAAACGGCTTGCCATAGTCTGCCACCATCGTTCAGCTCGATTGGAGCAACCGTTAAATCAGCTTCATTTCGCTGCGCCATCACGGCGAAATGCAGCTGATTTGACCACTGAAGTTCATTTATTAAGTAAAAGTTCCTCTGAGACACAACTTTACTATAATTTCGAGCAAACAAATAATTGTTTTTAAGTGTTAATCTTGTTCAATTCTTGTTAAAGTCCTCCCGCAGCCGCCATTTGGCAGCCAATCGATTTTTGGCACAACACCGGCCCACATTTCTGGGTTCTGCCCACTTTTCCAGGTCGCCAGCAGTGATGTGTAACAAATGTGACGTGTCAGCGGTGACGCATAATAGATGCAACGTTTATGGTGAAGCGACATACTGTAATTATGGATTTTTCCACTTTAGTAGGCATCTTTGGACTGATGAGACTTATAGGGCAGTGCAACATGTACGGCAGAAAATACAGTATCTGGTTAAATAAATGCTAATAATAAAATCCCTGCTGAGAAATCACTGAAACTTTCTGTATATATCGGCTTTTCTCACTGCTATCGCTTTCAATACTTCCAGGTCTGTTTACTAGCTAAAAAACATATTGTACTGGAGCAATGCTAAAAACCCGGCAAAGTGTGACAATAGCAACGCTTTTTGAAGAAGATAATTTTATTCCTCCATAAATGCACCCAAACATCGAGCTTTTGAGTGCAGCTGCAACATAAACTGTTAAATTCTCAAACACAAGCTACTGTACTTTTCGGCCTATAAGTCGCAGTTTTTGGCCTAATTTGCATGTCTTGCGACTTATACAGCAAAGCGACATATTTATGGATTTTTCCCCCCATATTTTTAGACAAATTTTTGGCTGAGATATGACCGTTTCCATTCATTCTGACGAAAAAAATGGAGCAGTACTACTTTCGGCTGCTAGGGTCCACCGACCGTTCCCAGCTCATGTGTCCAACTGCAGCCTCCTCTGCTCGGACTCACTCTGTCACAGCACAGCCTCCTGCTCTCTGGAGGTCTGAACTATTGTTACCTCAGGAGTTGGCAGAACTCTTCACCAGCGACACAGAGGATGAAGAATTCAACGGGTTTGAATAACAATAAATAAATAAATAGGTGTTTCTGTCATCATTATGGGCGGGTGAGCGTGTAGTAATTTTAAAGACGCTTTATTTCGTCTGCTTCATTTTGCCATGTTTTAACCGTCAAAGTGCATTTATTAAGAAAAGTTCAACTCAGACACATCTTTGCTATAATTTTCAGCAAACAAATATATTTTTTAAGGTGTTTATCTTGTTAAATTTTAAAGAGACGAAGGTTGTCGCTGCGCACGCATGTTTGGAAGAGCCGTCAAAGTGAAACTATTTAAATCCAGCTGATTTGAACATTACGTTAATTTTTAAAGGTAAAGTTCAGCTCAGACACACTTTTACTATAATGTCAGCAAACAAATATATTTTTAAGGTGTTTATCTTGTTAAATTTTAAAGACATGAAGGTTTTCGCAGCACGCGCGCGCACGTTTGAAAGACCGTCAAAGCGAAACAATTTAAATCCAGCTGATTTGACAATTATGTTCATTTTTAAAGGAAAAGTATGTCAGCAAACAAATAAATTGTTTTAGGTGTTTATCTTGTTAAATTTTAAAGAAATTAAGCATATCCGCTCGCTGCGCGTGCACGCTTTGCAACACCGACGTAGCGAAACTATTTTTTTTAATTCAGCTGATTTGACCATTACGTGCATTTATTAAGGAAAAGTTCAGCTCAGACACATCTTTGCTATAATTTTCAGCAAACAAATAATTGTTTTTAAGTGTTAATCTTGTTAAAGTCCTTCCGTGCACACTCCTGTGGCCATTTGGCAGCCAATCCATTTTTGGCAAAACACCGGCCCACATTTCCGGGTTGTCAGCGGTGACGCGTAACATACGCGACGCGTCAGCGGTGATGCATAATAGATGCGACGTATACGGAGGTGCGACATGTTTGTGGATTTTTCCACTTTATTGGACATAATTGGGCTGATGCGACGTGTACGGCAGTGCGACGTGTATGGCGGAAAATACGGTACATGAAAAAGAAAAATAGGGCAGCAAAACCAAATATGTTAAACTTTATACAGCAAAACACTATAAAATATTTCTGATGCATTCCTTTAGGATTTTTGTCTTTTTTTTTTAAAGAATGGATAAAAAAAATTGACTGAAAATTAACCTTCTGGTTGCCCTTTAGATTTAAAAGATGCAAATTTCCATGCTGGGCAGAATTTATATATCTTTAAGAGCCGCTTGAAGACCTTTCTTTTCAACCGAGCATACTCTACCTCCTCATAATTCTACTTTTGATCTTAGTTGATACTGTTATTGATTTTACTTGTTTTATTACTTGTTTTATTGACATTTAATTCTGTTGCACTTTGTAGCACTTTGAGATTTTCATTAATGAAAAGTGCATTATAAATGGAATTCATTATTATTATTATTATTAACTTGAGAGTTTCTTGAGCTTTATTCTGAATTCAAGAAAGCAGCTGTGGGAGGCATAATTCAGGGCTGCGAAGTGGACGTTTAAAGACTCTCAACACGGATTTATGGGAGAAATCATTCCAAATGTTTCACCTTTTTGCTCTAAAGATTGAAACGCTGTATTCGGAAAATATGAACAGTTGCCTCGTTGCTAGTGAAACACACAAACAGGCAGAAAACAAAAAGGAGGTTAAATGTGTTGACGCAAACTTATAAATGGTATTTCTATGTGACTTATGCTCAGCTGTTACTGAAAATCAATGTTTATTACACTAGAGGGAAACATAATTAATACATAGACAGGGAACACATATCCATCTGTCTCTGCAGGAGTGAGCTGTGTAACAGAGGAACTCTACAATTGGAATGGCGCTAAATGCAAGCCAAGTGAGTTGAGCTGTCTTCCCTGAGCACAGCTGCTGAACAGCAGGTGGCAGGCGGATGTGCGTAGGTGTGGAAGGTCTCCAGGCGCCGTGTGCATCCCTGTCCTCTGTACGTGTGAGCAGTTTGGAGGGACGATGATGTTCCCTCAACATGAAGGGGGTTAAATGGGTGTCAGGTCAGTTAGTCAACGAAGAAGATGTGAAAGAGGGAGGGAATCCCAGCTTTAACGTCAAACAGTATGAGACGTTCCAGTGATTTGATGCTGAGTCTCCATTAAACACCCAAAGAAGCATTCAAGAAGAGTTATTTGAGGCAACGCAACAGCACCTTAAAAAGTCCTTAAACATTCTCACTTCTAGTCTCTTTATTTCATGAGCCCCCTCTCAAACTAATCCCAGTGGAACATCCCTACTGCCCTGTCTGTTCCACTACAGCACTTGGGTGCACACCTCAGGGACTGGGACCATTTCCAGCACAGTGCACCCGGCTGTGCCTGCTCACATGCACAGCTGGGGCGCCATTAAGTCCCAGCAAGGTGACACAAGGGGCATGGATGAAAAGACGAGGAACAGCAACGAAGGAGGAGGGTTCAGCTCCAAGCCATCCTCAACATCTGCTATTCTGCATTAGGCCTGAGTTAACACCAGCTCATGTAGAGAGCCAGAAACATTCAGATTTAAGAGTTAGAACCAGAGAAAATGTCCATTATCGGCTCACATAAGAAAAGAGAGGCACCGCAAGCAACATCTGCTAAAGACAAGACCTAGGTCAGAGGTATAAAGGCTAAAAATACTAACTAGGATACCACACAGAGCCAGATCTAAAGAAAAACAAATCCAGACGCAGCCTCAAATCAAATACAGAGTAAAACCGGTGAAGTTATTTTCTGAACCACTTGTCCATGCCGTTTGATGTTTTAATATCACGGGGCATTGTAAACATTGTAAACAATAACAGCAGTTGTAAACCTCATTCAGTGTTTTTTATAATGCCACGTGACATTTATCCACCAGTTTGAAACGACATAAACATCAGTCAGCTCTGCAGCGCTGCTCATAAAGGCTAACCAGCGACTGCAATGACATTTATGGAAATAGAGAAGTGGTATAAAAACATCAGACAATGAAAATAAATAAGTAATGGTCCAAGAGAGAAACAAATTGTTTCACTGTGCTGTGGCCCTACACTGACTGTAAAATATAAACCTGGCATTACAACGAGCTAAAGGCGACGTAGGATAAACTTCATGCTTCGTTTTACATTAAAGTAACTCTTTTAAAGGTGGAAAATCTATACTCGCATTACTGTAAATGAGTACTAATTTTGTGTACTTTGGTCTTTTTGTGAATGTTTTGCTTTAAGTATTCTTTCACATTTAAAATGCTGCTTTTAAGCTACTTTTCAGCTGTTTATTTATTTATTTATTTAGGCTAATTGAAGCTTTTTTCAGATAATTTCCACTTTTAGTGCCCATTTCTTATTCTTTCAGCCTAATTGGGCAAACATGTGCTTTTGCTGCTTTCTTTTGATATGCTTGTTCTACTTTTTCAGCTAGCTTCATAGTATCTTTTAAATCTAATTTCAGCTGTTTTTTGTAAAAATAAATAAATAAACTTTCTCAAGGTACCCAACAATTTTCAGTCAGGTCATCTGGACAGTTTCTTTCTTTTTTGTGCTGAAACATTTCACCTTCCATCCAGAAGGCTTCATCAGTCAAGGAAACGCACAACACAAAACTGATCAGTCCCCCAACAGCTTACTCCAAAGTGGAACAAACCAGTAATGTTGGTGCTAAGATGGTCTCTCCAGGGGACCAGACTTAGCTTTTTTAGATAAACGTTTTATAGTTTAATTTGTTGTTGTATCCCGTCTTTATCAATGCAAGATGTCTAGTTTGTAAATGGTGTTCCAACTGGAGGAAATTAGATATTAAACAGGTCTTTAGGACTGACTTTCAGCTTGACATATTAGTTGCACTCAGGTTTAGCAGCGGTCAGTGATAATTCTCTACAAAAGCTCAGGAAAAATCAGCTTCAATGCAGAAAGTGTGTTTGAACCAAGCATGTTGCAACAGAATGACATGGCTCTTTCATTTTGTTTTTGAAGACAATTGATTCAAAGCTTAGTGAGTTGAATTAACTTTCTGCAGGTTGAAGTCCACAACTAACATTGACTTTGTGTTATAAGAAAAAAGGAATGCTTGCTCATTTGATAAATACAATAGTCTCTCGCTACTTTGCGGTTCGACTTTCGTGGATCACTCTATCACGATTTGTGGACGCACAGACCATAATACTGTACCAAAAAAAAATTGTACAGGACAAATGATAGTCAACGTTAATATTACTCACATGATTGGGACAGTACTGTACACAGTACTGCACAGTAAAAAGTTAATGAAAAAATAAAATACTTTGGGCAGGTGCTGCCATTTTGTAGTTTTCTCTCAGTAATCCTCCAGTGTATTCCCGCTTATTATGACCACATTCCCCTAAAGGCAACAGGGCCCCACCTAGAAGAGCCCTGTTTCCTTCTGCTGAAAAAACTAGAGGTAAAGTTTTGATCTGATCGGCGCCCAGCAGATGCAGAGGAGTCACACTGACTCCATCAAACCGGACCAGAACCAGAGCAAAACCTTGAATCTTGAGAGCTGGTGGCCCGCCCACATGGACGTCCGAGAAGATGTGCGCGGCCAATTTTCCAGTGTTTTATCTGAAGCTTAACAGGATTTTTTTCACCTTTTTCAACTGGTCAACGACGAGATGTCACACGCAGCTGATGATCCAGTGGTCCATCTGAAGCTTAACGGGACTTTTTTCGTCTCTTTCAACTGGCCAATGAGGACCTCAGAGCGGGGACATGCTGGTAAGTAAAATTTAGTAGCTACATTAGGGCTGGGCGATATGGAAAAAATCATATATCACGATATGGACTTTTTTATATCACGATAACGATATATATCACGATATAAAAAAAAACTTTGGTCCAAATTTTTCCTGTACACACAC
This sequence comes from Garcialebias charrua, assembly GCA_038048925.1. Classification (NCBI taxonomy): domain Eukaryota; kingdom Metazoa; phylum Chordata; class Actinopteri; order Cyprinodontiformes; family Rivulidae; genus Garcialebias; species Garcialebias charrua. The sequence continues at coordinate 7,996 of JBBPBX010016439.1, forward strand.
ACACATCATGTTGTATATATACAACACGATGTGTGTGTGTGTGTACAGGAAAAATTTGGACCAAAGTTTTTATTTTATTTTTTATTTTATTTTACTACAGATACAGTTACAATTATAAGAATGTGAACAAAAAGAACAAGGAAATTTGGACCAAAGTAGAAACTTTGGTCCAACTTTGGTCCAAATTTTTCCTGCAGGTGGCGGTAAAACAACGGCTGCTAATAAAACCCACGAAGAAGAAATCCGCTCTGACTGGAATCTGGAGTAAACAAGGCAAAGAAACAGAAAAGAGAAAACGTTGCGTTTGATTCCGGTTCTGTTGTGTCTCTGGTCTGTTTTGTATTGGTTAACTGGACCCGAGTTCGGACTCGGTTGGACTTCGTGTCCTCTGGACCCATTTTGTCTCCGAGTTTCAGCGGAGCTAAATAATGGAAGCTAACAAGGTGAGCTTCCCCTCTTTTTGGTAAAAGTTCTTCTTCTTGGGCTGCCTGCGCAGCTGTTTCTCCATGTTGTGACACCCATAGATATCTGGTGACACCGGCTTCATGCCGGCTGCGTCTCTGTTGAACTCGAGTTTAACAACGTAAAGCATGTGTCGCAAACCCGCGCGTGCGTCAAACATAAAGCAGCGCCGTCATCTCGCAAAACCACAATATGAAGCTTCTTTGCGACCGTTATTTTTTTATTCTTATTTATCACGATAGAGACGATAGAAGGAAAGTAGCACGATAGACACGTTTCTATCGTCCCCACGATATATATCGTCATATCGCACAGCCCTAAGCTACATATAAGTATGTTTTTTAAATTAGTAGGTTTAATAGTCTAGAACACTGATTGTGGGTTGCTGCAGGGTATGTCTGCAGAAATGGAACCGAGTCAGACTGGAAACGAACTGAGCAGGTCCTGTTCTGCAGAGCCTGGTAAGTAAAATTTAGGAGCTACATATACTGTATGTACATTATGTTGATAAAATGACGTAGGTTTAAAGGAGACCACAGATAGGTTTTTAAAATTTTTATGGTATGTCTTTGGGCTATCCTGACAATGTTCATTCAATTTAATACACAAAATAATTCTTAGATAATCAATTATACCCTTTTTAATTCTGCCATTTATAACTTTCGTTTTGAACGACTGGTTTATGATAATGAGATCTGAAGTTCACGCCCTTCAAAGATCTGTTTACATTAACTCCGCCCTCCAAAGGCAGACGAGGATGTCTGAACTCGCGTTACTGCCACCCAGAGCCCTGAGCTGAGCTGAACTGGACCGCGACGTATTTATTGTGGGACAGATCAGACGTGTATAAGTTGTCGTGTCATTTTTTATTTTTCCTCTGTAATACGTCTCCCTCCCTCCCCCTGTGCGCGCGCGCTGGAGGGAGCGGATGTCACTCGCAGCGGCCACACACACACGCTCACGGGGTCTGATTTGCGCTCGCGCGGGTCTCATTTGTTCACTCGAGGGTGTGCATTTGTTCTCTCGAGGATGTGTATTTGCTCTCCCCCCTAATGACAGCATCCCATACATAGCTGTCTCCCTCGATCAGCGTGCTCACACACACACACACACACACAGGTTTGTTAATGTGGTTTAGCGGTACGTAGTCTGGCCTGCTATGACACATAAACCAACACACACACACACACACACACACTGCAACATGCTGCATCGCTGTTCATTCAAGACTCCCATCTGAAAACTATGCCATTATCTGGGCCAGGAGGGTTAGAGAATCTTTGCAACGCTCACGTTAGCTGGCTAGACTCTGTGACATTTTTAGCCATTGTGCTGACATGAAATAAGGAAAAACAACCGTCCCCTCTTTCATACTGAAGTGGGTGGAGCATCACCAGGGGTTGCTAGGTGACGGGGCGGGACAAAGGTTGGGGTTGTGGCTGCGGTTTGTGACATCACAAACCGCAGGAAGTGGAAACAAAGTGTTTCTATGGTAAATGGTAAATGGAGCTTATTTATATAGCGCTTTCCAGCCCCCTATGAGGGGCCCCAAAGCGCTTTACAATACCAACCATCCACCCATTCATACACACATTCATACACCGGTAGCGGCAGACTGCCATGCAAGGCGCTTTCCAGTCCTACCGGGAGCAACTCGGGGTTAAGTGTCTTGCCCAGGGACACAACGACACATGGTGTAGGGAACCGGGATTCGAACCTCCAACCTTCCGATCAGGGGACGACTGCCATTACCACTACTCCACGGCCGCCCCTATCAAAGTGTTTCTATCAAAGATAAATAAATATACTTAGAGTAAATAAACCAGTGGGTGCATTTTTTTGGCCCTAGCAGTTTTTTTATGAAGTACATACCCAAAGTTGAGTAAAAAAAACATTAAAAAGTGAATTTTGAATATGTGGTCCCCTTTAAGAGTTTAGAACATTGTAAGAGCGTGGGAAGGGTTTCTAAACCCTTTATATATTTATTTATTTATTTTATTTTATATATACTGTATATATATACACAGTATATAAACTAAAGTAAATACACCATCCCTACTTTGTGGTTTTTCACTTATCGTGGGGAGTGGGGGGTGAAGGGGGCTGGAACATAACACCCACGATGAACGAGGGGCTACTGTATATATTATTTTTCACTTTTTTAGCACACATTGTATCCTTTCTTTGTATGGCTGTGCTTCCAGGGTCATCATTTTGAAGTGCAAGGATGCACAGGATTTCCTTGACACCCTCTCTGAAGCCACAACCCAAACCTTTCCTTCAGGGAAGTTGGGGTCATGATGTTGACGCTACTCTCCCCAACAATAAAGGAAACCCAACCCCCCAGTTTCCACAGCAGAGCATTTTTCATTGTTGTTTATATTGGAAGGAAATGCTGCAGCGTGACTCCCCCTGTCCCGGTTCTTGTTCCAAATGGACACGTGTTTTTGATCTGACCTGCCTGAGGTTCTCACAAAGATGCTGACTGATAAATATAAAGATGCCACCAAGGAAATCACTGTTATTACACCATGTTGTACGAACATTAAATAATTGAATGTTAAACGTGAATGAGAGATAGGCGTCCAATTATGATGACCTCACACAACTAACCGATCAGGTGGTGCTATTTTCTGGCTTTAAGTACAGTTGAGACCGACTGAGGTTAATGACCTGCTGGAGAGCCAGTCAGAGGAAAACTGGATCTATTTTGTACATGCATGCATGGCTCAAACAATAAGACTGTCAGTGAAAATAAGATTATTGAGGTGAATCACTGGTTCAGCAATAAGGTTACTCAATCATTCATGTGCACGGGTGTGTGTGGGGGTAAGCTGAGGGGGACAATGAGCATGGGAATCAAAAGCGACACGTTGGAGATTGATTTTTCTTATGGAGGAAGCTAAAGGAGTTGGTCAATTTCTGCGATATGCGAACAGATAATGGATTTGTAGCTCTGGGTGTGAATAATTTCACACTTGCTGTAGCGCAGACACAGCACATGGTGCAGTTTGAAAGGTTTTTTTTTTAATAAAATGACTCGCAATCAACTTTAATGTGACGACGAAATGATGCAGATATGCAAATATCTGTAATTATCAATAAATTGAGTGGAGATTGCTGGAGTTCAGATGTTACACGTCTCCTTAAAGCAGGGAAAGTAATGCAAACTTTATTTGTTGCCTGAGACACATTAAAGTTTCTGAAACATAATTTTAAAATGATAAATGGGGGTCTGACATTAATGAATAGAAAGCAGAAGGCAGAAAAATAATTGATGATGAAACACCAAAAATTCACAAAGACAAGAGACAAACTGAGAAGACTGGAAACTAAATTGTCTAGAAGCACTTGAGTGTTTTTCTCAGTCAATAACTGTCGGTAAAGACCACTGGGGCAGAACAATCAAGTCAATAAAGCACATTAAGAGTGTTTGTTTACCTTTGTGATATAAATATCTGTGGCTTGTTCATTTATCTCACATCCTTTAGGTCTCGGAAGCAACAAGGTAAAAGCTTCCAGCAGAGACTACTCTGAGATGGACGTTTCATGTGGTCATTTGTAAGACAAGGACTATTATTTAAAAACATTGTCTGCTGAGAGGATACATAAATCTGATCACTGTTCTTCTGTCATAGCAACTATTTGTCTCTTATTATGTCTGTGTTAAAAAGTTTAAGTCTATGAACTGGTTGGCAGCATGCCCATGGGTCTTATTGGATTACAGTATTATTTTAAAACAATCTACACTTAGCAGAAATGTTCTTTCATGGTCTGTGACTTTAATAATGAATTTTATTTGTACTTGGAAATTGACCTTTTCGAGATACGAGTTTGAAAATAAATAAATAAATAAATTAGATTGTCTTGAAAAAAATTGGATATTGCAACATGGCTGCCATAAGCAGTGTTGACAGATACAGTAATGAACTTTAATTATTTTTACATTTCATCAGTTTATATCTTTATGGATTTATTGCAGACAGACAGAAAAATTGCAGACAAATCACTGACAAATACTTTATTAGCTTGTATTACTAACCATTAGCCTTGCAACTGAACAAAACAATTAAAATGTCCTACAGATGTTTTGAGTTGCAGCTGGAACATGGTTAAGTTAAATGCGATGCAATTCCCAGATTCAAGTTCCAATCATTAACATTTATTCAACCTTTATTTATACACAAATAAAAATGGATGATGCAACTCCAACAACTGAAACTGAAGCCAAAATGTCCGGTTTATGTCTGCAGCCATGTTGCATTGTTGGAACCCGAACATGGGCTATATCTTCCATACAAAAGTTCCACCTACACTTCCTCCAAACTTGCTAGTGAATCGTCATGCAAACCAGTTGAACCACCATAAAAAGTGCTATAATGTGTACTGGTCCATATGGCAGGCGGGAACAAGCCTGAGACGCACAAAGCAGGAAGTGGAGACAAAAAAGAGACGTCAAGACAGTCACGGACCTTCTGACCTACACGAGGGCTGGTTCAACACACCCAAAACAGTCAAAAAAACAACATGCAAACAAAACAGAAAATAATTATGTTGTGCTTTGGGGCAAGTTTTCTTTCAGTGTGTGTCTTTCAAGGTGTAGGACAGAAAGATGTGAAGCAGAAAAATATATTTCAACATCTGACGAGAAAAAAAAAAGCAACTACAGAGCAGAAACGTAGGTAAGCACACTTAAAAATTGGAACGTGGTTCAACAGCAACAGTCACCTGGTACAGCTGTTTTTCTGTCATGGGTGGGAGTAGTTTCACAAGAAAGCTGCTTTCCTATTTAAAGCAAGATTTACCAGAACATTTGAGCGCCAAGATGAAAAGACAATTGACAGAAGTATAAACATCAGGCAGATGATTCCCGTATTGAAAACGTCTAAGAAACTGAGCGAGAACCCAACTGACACACAGTTTGAGACGAAGAAGTCAAAAGATCTTTGCATGTTAGATTCCTTTCAATCTGCTGGCCTGAAGCCAGGAGAGGATTCCTGCCAGCTCTACAAATGGTCAAATACAATTGCTCTTATGAAGCACGTGTTCTGGGCTGCAGCCATCGCTCTGTTGCTCAATACTACCCACAGCAGCAGCCAAAGAACAGATCATTCAGCATTTTCTGCACAACAGACTACATTCAACAACGCATCGGGCAATTAAAGCACAGTTCAAGTTTTTGAAGAGGGTTCATTAACAACTATTATCTTCCCTTTAGCTCTTGAAAAACTTCAGTTTGGAGAAATAAAAGTTTAATTCTGATTTGACTGATGAGCTAAAAGCTAGTTTAAGCTGGGCCAACATTCACATGACTCACAATTACTGGTAAATGTTTTAGATTTGACACCTGCTCCTGGTAGTGACAATCCAATCCTATACTTATCATCCACCCCACCCCACCCCCACTTCCAGAAAAAGAAAAAGGAGCATCCCACCTTCTCGTACTTTATTTTGAAAAGGTTAGTGAGTGGACATGACGGTCATGGGTATGCTGTCAGAAAATGTGCAGTCCCAGTGCTTCCCCTACCATTGTACAAGCGGGGACCCATCAACAGAACCGAGCACCCTGCCTACCACCCCCCAATCGACGACTGTCGGCATTGATGTAGTGCGGGGTGCAATAAAAACGTGCTAGCAAAAATACTACTGACGTACCGCTCTGCTCCGCATATTTAGATCTGAACTATAACTTTAAGCTGCTAATTCTTTTTTTTTTTACTAACGTTCTTTAACGTTAATCAATTCAGAACATCGCGTGCACTACAGGTGAGAAAACTTTACAAGATACCTTCCCAAAACAACAAACCCAACGACCCAAGATGGTGTAGAGGCAGGGCTGCCGACTTGGGACCCAAAGGACACAGGTTCAAACCCCGGCCCCGGCCACTACACACCTTGGGGTGTCTATGAGTGCACACCTATTTCCCCAGCTCCCCGGGCGCTTTCTATGGCTGCTCACTGCACCACCTGGTGGTGGTTGGGTTAAATGCAGAGACGAATTTCGTCTTGTATGGGAAACATACACAGATGACAAAAATGTGACATTTATTTATTTATTATCTTTCTTTGAGAGCACTGCCTTTAAATGTTCGCTATAAAAGAAGAGGCAGATGTGGATTTGATGAAAGACAAAGTGTGAACAGGAACAAGTGTTTTGTTTTAGATAAATGTCACTTGTAGACAAAAAGTAATAGAGCAATGGGGATTTCCCACCTCGGACAGACTTGGATGACATTTTTTCTCAGGAAGATGTGATTGTCACCTGCTGAGACGCACCATGGTCTCCTCTTACACCCCGTGGCCCTGAGTGTACTTCTACAATGAACTGAAAATGGAAACTGGCAGTATGAAAAGTAAAAAAAATATATATATTGTTCCCCTTCTTTGCCTCAGTCTGTGCCGCTCTAAACAGCACTGAAACATAAATCCAATAGGGTTGAGCTGTCATTTGATATTTTTTGTTGGGCAGGAAACACATCAAGCCTGTTACTAATAAGAAGAAGGAAGTTAAAAGAAAAGGTTATTACTACACCAAATGTTACAGCTATTATTTTGGTGCCTTGGGGTGTGCTACTGAGTCATACATACATGCTGGAATTAGAGTCATAGAGAAGAGAAAACAAATCCAGTTTTATGTAAAAACAAATAAAAATATCCACCATCTCATAAAAATGCTACTAAATGAAGGATGCACAATGCTACTAAATAGCAATATAATGTAGTAAAGCACCAAAAAGTACCCAATACAGTACCTGTATACTGCAGAAAGTTGATGGAAACAAGAATAAAGGTCCAGCCTTTAAAGTTTTAAACTAAATTCATCTTATATTAGGAAATGACAAAGTTATAGCCATTTTGATTAAAACTTGAAATACCGTCATGCTGCAATATTTTGTATCACATGATGGAGTTTGTGTTGTGAGCTACTCAGCTACCACACCAAGTTTTAATTCAATCTTTGTGAAGATTTTTGAGTTTTCTAAGGTCAGTCAGTGGGGTCTGAATAGGCTTGATTTAATTAGCCATCATTAGCTGTTAGTGCTCAGAGAAAGTGTTGAGGATGACTCTCAACTACATCCACAGCATATTTTAGCTCTATCTGTAGGGCTGCTTGTGTTAAATTCATTTTTGTGTTTCATAAGGCCTCTTAGCGGTGGCGACCAGCTTGATTTGCGCAGAATTCAACCGTCGATCAGTTATAGAAGTGCAAAAACTGATCCAGTGGTTTATAATATATGTTTAAAAAATGAACACAGACACGAAGAAAAACACTAATGTCTGCCTTTTGGCTTCCAACAACTCAAGTACAGTACCGGTGATCTGCTCCTAATTCTGTAGAGCTTCCCACAAAATGTAGAGCAAAAAACACTCTTTTATTCAAAAGCAACTAAAACTTATTATGAGGCCCTCGGGAGAGAGGGCAAAACGTCGCTATAAAAAATAAACTGTCCAGATGACCAGACTGAGAATTATTGGATATGTAAAACAAAGTTTTTCGGCTTCGGTAATGCAGTGTTTACCCAAAAAATGTCCTTGGTCCATTAACTCAATTAAATTCTGTGATGTACAGTAACTCACTTTGTGTTTTGTCGCGGTGAGTAGAGGTTTGGACCTAGAAACGCCAACTGATTCACGAGACTCTTAAAATTAACTTAACTTTATTTAAAAATAAAACAAAACAGAGGCTGTGACAGCACAATTTATAAAAAAAACTGGGGGTCAGCACGAGGAGACAAGGAACCAGAGAAGACTGGACGTGGCATGAATAATGCTCAGCTGGTGGATGATTGAAAACAAACAATATTTAGATGGGTTGATGAGAAAGCAAAGACACCTGAGCTGAATGAAGGAACAGGTGAGAGTGGGCGGGGCAGCAACTGGAGGAGCAAAAACTGACAGAGGAAACTGGGAACAACAGAGACACAGAAAAACAACGACAAAACGAGAAAATAAACCCAAATAAATAAATAAAACAACCCACAAGACACAACCTGCCAGTGTTACGTTGCTTCATTGCCATTTTAGGGAGATGGAGATGTTTCACCCCAAACAAGCCATCAGCCACATCAACTGGCTACTAAACAAATAAAGCTTGAAGTTTATTTGTTACAAACGTTTTTGTTATTTTTGTTACAGGCCTCCATCCCTTCCTCTTCACATTGTATATCTCAGACAGGCAGCTGCTTCATCCAGATGTTCTCTGATGGTTTAATCTGAAGGGAATGACCAATGCAGAGAGATCATCACTGACTTTGTGAGCTTCTGTGAGGCTAACTACAAAGTACCTTTACATCAACACCTTCCAAGACAAGGGAGATGGTGGTAGACTACAGGAAGAATGAATGCCCGCATCCCCAATGCCAGTCAACACCCAGGGTTTGAACTATAGCCTGACCAATAACCTATAGGCAGGACTGATAATTTAGGATGATATAGTTTGGGGACCTATCGGTATCGTGATAATTGTCCCCATTATGCGCCGATATAAGCACTTCTAAGTTTCACCCCTAAAATGCTGGGAAGCAGCTGTAATTGTGCAATGTATAGCAGAGGGCCATGAAGACTATGTTCAAGTCATTGCATTCACTTAGGTTTCACTTTCACATTCAGCCCAGACGAAGCAAGGAGCAATACTGCGTAGCATATTTTGCTGAACAGAGAATGACAAGCTTGGCAAATTCATTTTAACTGATCTGTAAAACAAATCAATAATAATAAAATCTTTTCAACCCTCCAACCCGTTTCTCATTAGCTATGTGTTTCTCAAGTTAGCAAGCTAACGTTTAGATAACCTAGCATAGGCTATTCCCTTGTAAAACTTTACCCCGAACATTAAATCTAACGTAGCGGTAAATATATCAGTATTACTAATGTTATATTTGTCGTCCTCACTGAAACGCATTGGTTGTCTGAAATCTTAACTTCTTTGCAAAGAAAAAAAATTGCAGCTGCAGTCAATATTAGTTAGGCCTTCACCACATGTGACTGACTGTTTAAACAATAAACAGGGAACAGGTGTTTCTTTGTTTAATTTATATTTATGCAACACACTTGCTAACTTTATGGTGAATAGTAGAGGATAGAAAATGCAAACAAACATTAGGAAGACTGTTTTTATGACCAGTGCACCACTTGTAAACCTGCTGTGGGACAAGGTATAGCATGGAGCTGATTAGCTTAGCTTCATGGTTGCCAACAGTTGCGCTAAATAAACAAGCCCTGTTCCACTCGCTGTTTACTTAGACTCTTGGGGTGGACAAAGCAAAAAATAATAATTCAGGCAATGGGTTATCAGCGGTTACCTTCCCCACCAAATATTGGTAGGCCTATCGACGATAGCCAAAATTTCCATATCGGCCAGGCTCTAATTTGGTCATTGAAAATGTGGCAACAACAAACTATACTGGTCCACTAACACATATGAGGTGTACAAAAAGGGCCAATGTCCCCTTAATTTACTGAGGAGGCTGAGGTCCTCTGGAAAGAGTAAATGAGTCCCCGAGGCTCAGTGGGATTAGCCTGTCTAAATAAAGGTTGAATGAATGAATTAATCTTATGTTTCTGCTGCGCTTGAAGGGACAGAAAGAGACTTAAGCAAGCTGGTCAGGAGGGCCAGTGCTGGCCCAACTTCTGGACACCTCTGAGGTGGTGGGTGAAAGGAGGATGTTGGCAAAGCTAACATCCATCACCAGCAACATAACCCATCCCCGACACTGTCAGGGCTCTGAGCAGATCTTTCGGTGGCGGGCTGCGACACCCACAATGCAGGTCAGAACGTTGCCAAAGGTCCATCACATTAACACTGTTCATCCATCCATCCAGCCATCATTATCTTTACCCGCTTCATCCTTTTTAGGTCGCAGGAGTCGCCGGTGCCCGTGTCCAGCAATAGCTGTGCGAGAGGCGAGGTACTCCCTGGACAGGTCTCCAGTCCATCACAGGGACACAGAGACAAACGAGACAAACAACCATTCACTCTGTTACTCACACCTAGGGACAATTTAGAGTTACCAATCAGCCTAACATGCATGTTTTTTTAGGGGTGCACAAATAAATCTGCAATTTCCTTAATTTTGGGAGATCAGAGATCGGCTTACATGAGAAACTGATTTTTACTGATTTTTTTGTAGTTTTAAAAACAATTGTTTAAACTTAATTTATATTTCAAAGCACTACCTCATGACCAGTTCAAACCAGTTTGTACTGTTTCTAGGATATTGTGCAAGGGCAGGGCCGACCCAGCCTCCATGGGGCCCTAAGCCAAATTTGGTTTGGGGCCCTCTATTTAGGTTAATAATGTGGATTACTGCAATCAACAGTCAGATGATCAGATCATTTACCCACCTAACAAACTCGTTGTAACTCTGACAGTCCTGTGTTTACATTTTCCTATATGTATATACCGGTACTAAAAGTAACAAACAAACAAACAAACAAACAAACAAACAAACAAACAAACAAAAAACACCAGTGTGCAATGTACTGTATTTTACAGCCAAAGTGTCATCTGGTTTATTATCTTTGATTCCAAGGAACTGCAACAGTAATGTTCAAACTGTAGCCTAGTGCAAATCAACAACTAACAAATAAAATAATTTAGATGCATAAATATAAATTAAACTGTGCAAAAACAGACAAAATAAAAAAATAAAATATCAAGGAAATACTTAAATAATGTAAACATTTACTTGAAACCACGTAAATGGGTTAAAAATAAATTTAATGTTGAATATTTAGTTCTTAAAACTATATAAATATATGCAATAGTTTGTAAAACTGAACTTAAAATATTAAATGGAATAAAATATAAATCATTACTTAAATTTTTTTAATTCCAGTGGCCCTGGGGCCCTAAGCAGCAGTTAGTTTGCTTATGCCTTGGGCCGGCCCTCTTCAAGGGTATGTTTTGAATAAAATAAGGTTGGAAACTTGAAGGTGCATTGTGACCTTATAACACCTGACAGTGTCGCTTATAAAACAAAATTGGTATCGGTTAAAATCGGAATCGGCAGGTAAGACTTTTTAGAGATTGGTGATTGGCCAGAAAACTGCAATCGATGCACCCCTAACATTTTTGGTCTGTGTGAGGAAACCGGAGTAAGAAAACCCACACATGCACGGAGAGAACATGCAAACTCCACTCAGAAAGACCCCCGGACCGGGATTTGAACTGGGGCAACCTGCTCAGTGAGAGGCAGCAGCTCTACAAACTGCTCCACCGTGCTGCCTAACACTGTTTAATAAATGTTCAATAATGGAAATGTTTGATGATGTGTGGAACTGTTCCATCAGTTGACAAGTGTACACTGTATATTGCATGATTATAAATAGCTGCAAAACACCTACAGTATACTTTTAACTTTTGAAGACACCATCCGCCACGCCACACTGGACTACCGTATTTTACGATGTATAGGTCGCACCTTTTTATGTTTTTTTCAAGGCCTGCGACCTATACTCAGCTGTGCGACCTATATATGGCTTCACTTTCTGTGAAACAAATGTTTAAATCCAGCTCATTTCACAATTACGTTCATTTATTAAGGAAAAGTTCAGCTCAGACATATATTTGCTATAACTTTTATCAAACAAATAATTGTTTTTAAGTGTTAATCTTCTTAAAAGCCTTGCTGTGCGCTCCTGTGGCAGACATTTGCAGCAGAGCTAAACGTAGGTGCGACCTATCTAGGGATTTTTCCAATCTATTGGTGATAATTGGACAATGCGACCTATACACAGGTGCGACCTATACACCAGAAAATACTGTATTTTCTCCTGTCGCTGCTGAAATGTAATGCTCAGAAAGTCCCTCACTCTGCGGACCTTTGTGCTGATTAAGAGCGGCGCTAAATGTCATTTATTCTCAGCAGGATCTACTTTGCTCTGGCAGAAGAGCCAAGCTGTAACCCTAATAAAAATTATACAGTGAGTTAATTAAACATTCGTTGGACTCAAAGTGCTGGCCATTAGTCACTGGAAATGTTGATCCCAGCCCACACAATGCCAAGTGAAATAAGTCCCGCCACTTCGCCTCTGGAGGTGGGAATGGATGGATCTGGCTCCCCGGAGTGAAGCCGCATCGATGCCAACATTCTCCCACAAGTTCCTGGGTCCCTCTCCAGCTCAACAAACAAACTTAAAAACGTGTTCCAACTGAAAACAGAATATGTTCTGCTTCTACTGAACAAAATCAGTTAGATGTTCCCTGAACGAGGTGCGACAACAAAGACCGAATCAAACGATCACCTATGGTCACTCATAAGACAAGATCTGCAGACACTTAGAATACATGTTGAGGATGAAGCTCAGCTACTACTGCACTGAATTCTAGCTCAGCATCCGTAAAACTGACCCACTTACAGCCATTTTTGTGTGGACTAATGTCCATTAGCTGTGGCGGCCATCTTAAATTGGGTTTAAGCCAAACATAAAACAGTTGTAGAGGGACATCCAATGAGTCATTTCTGTGGATTTAATTAAAATGCATCCAGTGGTTCATGAGATATTTTGCTAACAGACAAATAATTTACTCCAATAACTGTTGGCAAAGTAAAAAAAAACAGATCCTGTGTGATCAAATAGAGCTCAGAGTATGTGTTGTGAATGACTCTCATCTACTACCACACCAACTCTGACCTCAATACTGTATTTCTACAACTGACAGAGTTATAGACATTTGTGTTCATATGCTGCTTTGTCACTCTATTACAAATGTCAATGCCAGAACTTTCAGTTTATTTTATAGATATACTTTTTACACTTTTATACTACTATGCAAAAAATCAGGACAGTATTACACTTTTGTTATTTCATTTTATGCTTATGTTTATTAAATGTTTAGTGTTTTAGTGTTGGTGTAACTTTTCATACTTTCATACTACTACTATGCAAAAACTACTATGCAAAAACTCAGGACAGTATTACACTTTTATTATTTCATTTTATGCTTATGTTTATTAAATGTTTTAGTGTTTAAATGTTTACTGTTGCACCGAGGGACAGAGAGAAATGCAATTTCAATCCTGTGTATGTCCTGTACATATTGCAGTTCTGACAATAAAGTTGACTTTGACTTTCCTCAGGTCTCTTAGCTGTGGTGGCCATTTTGAATGGGGTCGACACTGAAAGTAGTTACTTGTAACTGTACATCTTGTGATTACTGTTTGAGTGATTCATTAAATTTGTTCATGAGATATTTTGCAAAAAAAAAAAAGACAAACACACACCCAAACTAAACCCATGAAGGAAGTGTGAGTGCTGTCATCACTAAAGCTCCCAGGAGTTTTATTTTATTTTGGCTCACAGGACTGAATCAAACTTTCACCACCTAAATTAATTAAAGTTCTTCAACACACCAGTTTACATAATAGCAAAATGATAATAAATTGTGGAATAATATAATAATAATAATGTAATATATGGACCGAGGGCCAAAAGTGGCCCCTGAACAATCTCTATCCGGCCCCAATGTCCTTAATTGAAAAGAAAACAACATTAAATGAGTTGAAAAGCTGGATTTTATCAGTGAAATTCAAATTAAGTATCTTGAACAAATACATCAAACATATTTTAGTCAACTTATTTCTTATGTTTTTTTTTGTTTGCATATGTAACAAAGATACTTTAATAAGATAAAGTTTACAGGGAGTAAATCTTACGTCCTAAAGATTAACGGGGAGAGCCATTTTTATCAAGCATCAAGTCTCCTACTGTATTTGTTTTAAATAAAATATATGTTCTAATTCTTTATGAGTTCCTTTGATTGCTTTCAATATCTTGGTTTGGACGGGGGGAAAAGTCTATACAAATACAAAGTGAAGGACTTATTGAATGATAAAGCCTTATATTTGCTGTATAATAAAATTATTGTATACCACATTTAATTTACTGTGTTGATGTTTTGGGGAACAGCGTGTAAAACTATAACAAAGCATTTTTATCTTACAAAAAAGAGCTATAAGAATCATAACAAGAGTGCATTCATCCATCTAGTATATTGTTTTGTAAAATGAAACTATTGAAGTTTTATGATCTGGTAGAATATAATGTTTTTTTTATTAATGTATAAAGCACAGAATCAAACACTACCTCCAAATATTCAAAAACATTTTGTAAAGAGGAAAAGTTGAAATAATCTTAAGGGAACAGACATTTTTGTTAAACCACATTATAGAACAAGTTTAAAGGGTCGGTCTACTTTTATACAAGGCATCTGTGGAATGGTTTGGATAATTATGTTAAAAAAGCTAAGTCTATATTTAAGAAAACGATTAAGAGTAAACTTTTGAAAACATATATATAAATGGTGAAAACTAAGTACTATAAATCTGTAAATTGTTATGTTATATAATTGGTTCATGGATAATTATTGTTTGAATTGATTTTGCTTAAAAAAAGGGGCAGATAGTATAAGATTTTTTCTTCTTCTGCTTCCTTTCATTTAATTTTTTTTCTTGATATGGTTTTGTAAATATTGGTGTTTTAAATTTGAAATGAATATATATATTTTTTAAGTCTCCCACCCATATAGCCTAAATACAGTATGTGAACATTAAACTACACATTAACTGAAGGCCTATGGGCCACATCCAGCCCACATGGGTGATCTTAGTCTGCTGAGTTCATTTAAACTAAAACTAACATTTTAATCAGTGAAACAAGAAATGCTTCTGTCAGAGGTGATCTCATTCATATAGAAGATTTATGACAGGGCTTACTCCATTTAAAAGAAAACTACATTTAAATTTTGACAATTAAAATGTAGTGGCAATAATAGCTGTCCATGCATTAAGTAACCACCTCCAGGCTTGTTGTGCCCCAGTTTTCTGGGTCCTCCACCACCACCACCCTCCTCCTCCTCCACTGACCTGCTGGTAGTTCTCATCTTCAGGCTGGAAGCTTTTGTCCGTGCCTTGAAACCTTAAGTTGATATGAGGAAAATTGTGAAGCCAGTAAGTCCACCAGGGCGCAATGTAGTCCACTCGGACTAAAGACATCCCGTTCCCGGGCAAAAAAAAATTAAAAAAAAGTTCCTAATTAGCCTCTCAGCGCGTGAGTCTTTGATGAAGCCTCACATCAAACAAAGGCGGCAACAACAAACGAGTCCAACATGAGGGGGACAAAAACCCAGAAAAGTCCTGGGGGGGACTGCGGTCGTCCAAAGACCTGAGGAGGAGCTGAATTTGTCTTTTCTGGAGAAGAACTCCGGTCACTGTCCGCTCGTGTCCTCCTCCTCTGCTCCTCCTGTCCGAACCAACCGCTCCGTCAACAGCGGGAGCGCGCGCGCCGACTGTGAGGGACATCAGACAGGAGGTGCGGGAGCGCGCACGGGTTCGCCTCAAAGGTTTTTGATGAATTTTAAATCTGGTATCACTGTCACTACACGACTCACACGTGTTGTGACTGTTTTTTATCGTTTTACTCGCTCCTGTGCACTTTTAATCCTGTACTGCCATCTAGTGGACAAACAAGGTCATTACAGGCGTTTAACAGTACCGGTGCTCAAATCTTCAAGTCCTGTCAGTTTTCCAAGCACCATAATTGTGTTCACTCATGTTCCTGTTTTTGATTTTCTACATCTACCTTCATCATCATCAACAGCTGATCATCAGACATCCATCAGTGTGACCCCCAACCCATTCACAACCCCCATGTGATGTGAATCCTTCTGTATTTTGTGTATTATTTGTAAGTTTTATGTAATGTATCTAGTTTTTAGCATGTTTATCGAGACATTTTCTAGAGACACGAACAGCCGGAAACAAATTCCTCGTGTATGTCAACATACTTGGCCAATAAACCTGATTCTGATAATCTGTCTGTTTTGCTACTTTGATATCTTTGTTTTAATTTGTAAAAAAAAAAAAATATATGTATTTGTCTATTAAGGAAATTCTACTGTTGTCATCATTTAGTTTGTAGACAGGTCTCTCTTGTAAATGAGTCCTCGAGGCTCAATGAGATTAACCTTACAAAATTTTAAGGTTTTCCAACAATGTACAGGTAGTCCCCAACTTACGAGCGCTCTTACTTACGAGGTCCCGGACTTACGAGCATGCATCTCATTTAAAAAAATATATATTTTTTATAAATGAATACATGTACAGTACTGTAGTCACCAAGCACTTAGCCTATCCTAACAGTTTTTAAAGATGGAGTTGAATTGTCTCCCTTTATGGGAATGGAGCCTGCAGGGAGGAGGGAGACAATTCAACTGACTCCTTAACTGTGTTAGGATAGGCTAAGTGCTTGGTGACTGTACAGTACTGTACATTTATCTATTTATAAATAAAAAACAATAAAAAAATAAAAATACTGTATATTTTTAATAAATAGATAAATGTACAGTACTGTACAGTCACCAAGCACTTAGCCTATCCTAACACAGTTTTTAAAGATGAAGGAGTCAGTTGAATTGTCTCCCTCCTCCCTGCAGGCTCCATAGGGAGCTTGCTCCCTTTATGTGAAAGGGAGACAATTCAACTTATTCCTTCATCTTTAAAAACTGTGTTAGGATAGGCTAAGTGCTTGGTGACTGTCCAGTACTGTACATGTATTCATTTATTAAAAAAAAAAAAAAAAAAAAAAGTAGCCCCCTAGGGACGGAACTCGCTCGTAAGTCGGGGACTACCTGTACCATGAAAAATCTAGTCTTCCTCTTTTAAACTGAGCTAATATTAAGAGCATATTTCATTCAAGTGGTTTTGTTTAAGGGTGAGGTATTAAAAAAATATATATATAATGTTTACCGGTAGTATGTTTTCAGTAGTTACATTTAACAAGTAATGAATCTCCATTTCAAAAGTACAACTCAAATAATGCTTTATTTATAAAGCCCTTTAAAAACAACCTCAGCTGCAACAAAGTGCTGTACACATAAAATCAAGAACAAACCTTAAAATCAATGCATTTAAAGTTTTCCACATATGAAATTTAAGCAAAGTAAAAATGTAAGTTTAGGTACCTTTCAAGTGTCTGAAAGTACCATATTTTCCGGAATATAGGTCGCGGCTTTTTTAGGTGTTTATCCTGCTAAAATTATTCATTTATTAAAGAAAAGTTCTGCTCAGACACATATTTGCTATAATTTTTATCAAACAAATAATTGTTTTTAAGTGTTAATCTTCTTTAAAGCCTTGCTGTGCGCTCCTGTGCATTTGCAGCAGAGCTAAACACGATCCACATTTTGACGTAGGTGCGACCTATATATGGACTTTTCCAATTCTTTGGCAATAATTGGACAATGCGACCTATATTCCAGAAAATACGGTAGAAGTTTTACCTTTCACGTGTTTAATGACCCTGGTAAAGACTGAAATGATTTACTTAATCACTTTACATTCTATTAAACAGTTTTATGTGCTGCTCCTGCACAGTCTTATAAGCTGGATGCTGAGAACTTTATCTTAATTTAGTTTTACACAGTGGAAGGCAACAAAACACAACAAAGTTCATTTTTTTCCCGTTTTTTATTATAATTATTTGTACATTTTAAATTTACTTCAGCTCCTTCACAGAAAGACCTGCAACAAGAAGAAAAGAAAAAAAAAGAGTCAGAAAATATCAAAATGGAATAAACGTTTTTTTTTACTTTTCAACAGCTTATTTAATCAGTTGTTTTACTTAATAAATTTCCACATTAAATTACCGGTAGTTACAGAAACAAACCATTATTGAATATTGTGATGCATGCTCAATAATCCAGGTAGAAAAATCTCAAATTAAATCAGGTCTGGACAGATTCAAAAAACAAAAAACATTGAAAACGTGACAAACGTAAATAAAGGGACTGTGAGTGTTTTGTCCCTTCAACATTACTGCACCCATAAACTCTTGAGCAACGTTTTCCATACTTAAAACTAGCTCTGCAAAAGAAAACCTGCGCACACTAAGGTTTCAACTTTTAAATTGTTTTCAGGTTTAGCTCAACTTTCCTTGTCAAAATTAGAAAATAACGTTATTTTCAAACCATAGACCAATTATTTTGGATTTCGTTAGTTTATTGCTTTCCGTCAACAACTCGGCAAGAAACAAGCAGTCTGCTGACTTTTAATAGTAAATACAGGTAATCTGTACTTCTTTAACTCCATTTTCTTAATGAGAAGATGCTTTACACAAAAATGTAACCAACACAATAACAGCAAGTCTGAGTCGTCCTACTCTGCTCCAATAAAATCCTGTATTCCTCATTATGGCACAACCGAAAAGTCACCAGCAAAAGACCAAGACACCATCAAAGTCAGTTTAATCTACAAACACCTCAGTTCACATCCCCTAAACGCACCACAGCTGAATATAACCACGTTCAGTCGTGTTTCATTTGTAGACTTTAAACACAACACACATTACAGCTCTCAACCAACAGAAAGATTATACATTCACCGATTTAATTCCCAAACACTGTCGAAACACCTGCAGATTGTGCATGCTCTGAAAGTTTGATAACATCCATGTGGCTTTTATCTTAAAGGTGCAAAGATGTTCGTGTGTGCAGGTTTTGATTCGGACTGACCTGGAGGAAGCGACTGTTTGAGCTTCTCTGCCTTCTCCTTGTCTGTGATGACCAACGTGTACAGGAACCTGCTGCAGCGCACCTTGAACTTAACGTTGTCCTTGTTCTTCTTGATTTTTACGGCTGAGGAGCAGAAAAGAAAGACGAGGCGTTATTAACTTCTCTACACGAACCCAAATGAACCTGTGGGGTCCAAAAGCATTACCAGTTATTAGTAAAATTACCGTAAAACAAAATAATTAGTTACAGGTAGTCCTCTGGTTATGACGTTTCGTGGTTACGATGCATCTCCGAAAAAATATATATATATATTTTGAAAAGCCGAGTTACGCAGTTTCCGGTTTTTCGTCGTAAACGTAGCAGCGGAAGAATACTGCCCTGTACTCTCTAAAAAAAGCTAAGTCTGGTCCTCTGGACATTTAAAAAACAAACAAAACTGTACTGTGAACGCGGTTTTATGTCGTAAACGGAATGCGGAATACGGCAGATGGACCGGTTTTAATAATAATCATTTTATTTAAAAGTGCCTTTCAGTACACCCAAGGACACTTAACAAACAGTTCAAACATCAGCAGTAACTAATTGAAATATAAAATACATAAAGAATATAAAATACAAAAGAATTAAAAAAAATACATTTAGTAAAGTTAATGATAAGCTAGTCTAAAGAGATGTGTTTTCAGGGCAGTCTTGAACAGAGAAAGGGAGGTGGTGTTTCGAAGGTCTGGCGGTAGAGCGTTCCAGAGGTGAGGGGCAGAGCAGGTGAAGGCCCTGCTCCCCATGGTGGAGAGGCGGGCAGAGGGTACATGGAGATGTAGCGAAGAGGAGGATCTGAGAGAGCGTGATGGGATGGAGATTTGTAGGAGGTCAGATAGATAAGGAGGGGCAAGGTTGTGGATAGATTTGAACGTGAGGAGTAGAATTTTGAAGATGATGCGTGATTTAACCGGGAGCCAGTGGAGCTGCTGCAGGACAGGAGTGATGTGGTTATAGTAGGAGGTTTGAGTGATGACACGGGCAGCTGAGTTCTGGACCATCTGTAACTTGTGGAGAGATTTGTTGGGGAGGCCGTAGAGAAGGGAGTTGCAGTAATCGATACGGGAAGTCACAAGACTGTGCACCAGGATGGCTGTGGAGCGGGGTGTGAGAGAAGGACGGAGACGGTTAATATTACGGAGGTGGAAATAGGCAGACCGAGTAATATTGTTGATGTGTGAAGTGAAGGAGAGAGTGGTGTCGAGGATGACACCGAGACTCTTGACCTGAGGGGAGGGGGATAGCAGAGAGTTGTTAAGGGCAGGGCTTAAAGTGAAAAAAAATCCTGAGCCTGAAACTTTTTTGTGTTGTTGATAAAATAAAATCGTAACATTTTGCCAACGTTTATTAAAAATGCTCTCTGAAAAGTGCAATTAACTGTTTTTAAACAATTCAGCTTCAAGTAACAATGACTTACATGAGGTTTCAATGTATCTGAACTAGTGCTGGACGATAATTCAATAACGATAAATATCGCGATATACTTTTATTCAATAACGATGATATGAAGTTTAAGCATATTTTCGATATTTCGATAGGATTTTACAACGTTTTTCTGTTTCTGTTCGGGTTGGAGCGGCTGCTTCAACAACCCGCCCGGACAGAAAAAGCTGTGACACAAAACGTGCGTGGTGACGTCGTTGTTACGCAGCGCTCAGTCCAGCAGCAGGCGTTAGCGGTAGCAGGCTAAAAGCTAAGCTAGTCTCCAAAGCGCGTTAAGTTTTCGCTTCAAAACGAGTCAAACGAGTGCTCATGACCGTCAGAATGTGACTGAACAAAGTTTCACAAGCGAAGAGAAAGCAGACGACATCACTGATGAGAGGAAAGACTAATTCGTCGGTGTGGACGTAGTTCGGTTTTGTTAAACTGCAGGTCTCATCTGCAGCGAGTCTTACTCGGTTTCTTTATTTTGCAAAACGTGACAAAGTCGTTCTAACTAGCGGTGGGAACATCTAACTTGTTTAATCTGAAGAGTTTCCACTCGATATAATATGAGAGTCAGAAGATGAAGAACAATAAAGTTTGAGCCAACGTTTCCCTGAAACTACAACGTAAACAAACAGCCCCAGCGCTGCATGTTTTTTTATTCAAAATAAAACAAATTCATCAGAAGAAGAAAAAACACTGAATGAAAATGTGCAGAAAGACGAAAATAGTGTTTTAATATCTGCCCCTTGTTTAAAAAATACAAAATAACTACAAACAAACAACCTTCACTTCACCTGCACCACACCTTCCCAACAACTTTGATTTAATCATATTTTAAAACATATAAATAGTTTTAGAAATGTTTATGGTGATATCAAGTCAACACAATCCTGTTTCCTGATTTACAACTCAGCTCCTTCAAACTAGTCCTAAATGGAGGTTTTACAAACATTTACATTCCCTTCAGGGTTTAATAACTTTAAACAAATTTTAATTGAATATTTGGGGGGTAATTTTTTTTCAGTTTTATACATGACTTGTAAAATACTATGTTCAACCAAATCATAAAATTTTAATAATTTAAACTGATGAAATATTTGTTGGGTGACCATAGCACTTCCTACTAATAATTCTTGTAGCTCTTTAAAAACAAAACAAAAAAACAGGGTTTGTAATAGTTTTACATGCTTTTCCCCAAACTTCAATACAACAGATTAAATATGGAACAATCATTACATTATTCAATATATTCAAAACTTTGTCATTCAAAAACTATTTTACTTTATACAGTAATGCAATTGATTTTGTTATTTTTATTCTTAAGTAATTTCCATGAGATTTCTATGTCAGCTTCTTATAAATAACAACACCCAAAAGTTTTATTTAATTAACTATGAATTTCAATGCTGTAAATTTTAAAGATGTTTAAAGTTAAAACTATTAATATTGACACAGTTGAGAATTTTATGGCAAGAAAGTTCATGCTCAATAATCCACGTACCAAATCCAATAATTTTCAGTCGGGTCATCTGGACAGTTTCTTTTTATAGAAATTGGATGGAGGATGGAGGGTGAAACGTTTCTATAAAAAAGAAACTGTCCAGATGACCCGACTGAGAATTATTGGGTTGAGAAGTTTATGTTTATTTGATGGTGATTTCCATCTTTTTGGAGGCTAAATACAAATACAAGGAGAACATTAATTTATTTGTATAGTTTATAGTTTTTTTTTAGGCTTTTATATTGTTTATATCGATATCGAATTATATCGATATCGACCGAAATTAAGAACTATATCGTGATAAAAATTTTGGCCATATCGTCCAGCCCTAATCTGAACTTAATGTAAAAATATGTGCCCCAGAGAACTGCCCTGCAGCAAAAACAACTCAAAAAAAGACAACGCCACATTGAACAGACACAGTTCAGTGAATTCATCTGCAATAAATTTAGAATACTCAATACTGTATCACAATCTAAAGGGAAGTTCCACAGAGCTGGTGTTAGGACTCCCAGCAAGCTGGAGTCATCTCCAGCATTAACACACAGATGTTTCTGTGCAGTGAAAATGTTTGTGAGCACAGACTGTTAAAACTCTGATGGAAAATGTCTTACCAGTATGGCATCAGAAGCATGGGGGGGTCTGGGGGTCCTCCCCCAGAAAATTTGGAATAAAGTAGATGCCATTTCCTGTATTCTGGTGTATTTTAAAGGGTTAAACATCTATGTTTACCTACATACCAGTAAGTAACTTGATTCAATAATTAGTTTAGAAAGCCTCCGTCAGAAAGGAGGGGGGGAGGGGGATTGTTTATGTTCAGCTGTGTGCAATGTTCCCTCTAATTTTTCATGTGTCTGAGCATACACACAAGCTCTCTGAGCACACAGAGGACCACTATGAGCAACAGGATGTGCGCACTATCCACACACCTGTTATAAATCTGGGATCATAGAAAGTTACATGGCTTATTAAAACAATCAGATTACAGCAGCAACTTCCATGAGTTTGCTTTCAATATAAGTGATTTTGCAACTCCCAGCTGAATGAATAATTTTTATTATTTCATTTTATGCTTATGTTTATTAAATGTTTAGTGTTTTAGTGTTGGTGTAACTTTTCATACTTTCATACTAATACTATGCAAAAACTACTATGCAAAAACTCAGGACAGTATTACACTTTTAATAAATATACAGTATCTAATTTAGATGATTTTTATTTTAATGCTTGTAGGGTTTTTGTTTAAAATCTCCACATTACTGTATTATTTTTTTATTGACAAAATATTTATTTTACTGTAAGTTTTTAAAAAGTGTATTTTCCTCCTTGGTCCCTGGGTCAACATCTGCAGAGCTCAGGAACTGATGCTTGGTTCTGGACCTGCTCCTCTGCACACCTGGCCTGGTTCTGCTCTTCCTCTTCTAACGATCTTCCTCTTCATCACCCCGCTCTCACTGACTTTATCACGTGACTTTATCGTGCACTGACCTCCGTTCAGCTTCTGCATCTTTTTCTTATTTTTCCTACAGATTTGGTGCTTGACAAATAACTTCCTCCTTCAGAAAGGACGGGGATTGTTTACAGTTTGTGTTCAGCGGTGTGTATGTGCATGTGTGTGCGAGTGTGCAGCTTCTCGCGGTTGATATTTGACTTTATTCAGATAAAAGACGTGGTGTGGATTATTTATCATACCTCTGATTTTACTTGACCTAACAACGAGATTTAAAATCTGTAGTTTTAACACTAATTGACCCACGTACCTGCCCGGTGTGACAAACTCCGTGACTTCTGCATGATCTGACTGAAGCTGCAGACAAACTTGCTTGCTTGTAAGACCCGCCTTCCGGATTTTGATTGGTCAAAACAACGTGAGCTTCAATGTGATTGGATGTAATCGCTGTCCATCGATCATTTTAAGTTGAGGCGACCGGCAGGCTGTCGAGTTAATTTGGATGCGCGCAAAGATTTTATTGTGCGCAGAGAATGTCCGGGCAGCGAGGGAACATTGGCTGTGTGTGTGCGGGGGAGGGGGGGCTTTGATTCGCTGCACACGTAGTGCAGCCAAACAAGAGCTGCACGCTTCAAACACACGCGCGCACACATGAACGGACTCCTACTCCTGAGGAGTCCTGTGAAGCCGCGCAAGCAGTTTTTTTTTTTGTTTTTTTTTTACAGTTTGGTCAAAAGCCGGAAATCCGGCTGGGTGCCGGAGATCTTTAAGCCCTGTGTTAAGGGGGACGAGAAGATGTTCTGATTTTGAAATAGAGTTTTTGGTACCAACTAGGGGTGAACGATTAATCGCATTTGCGATTATCTCGCGATATGTTAAAACGTGATTCTCTAATCGCACGGGCTGCGATTTGACTGGTCACGTGACTTGGTAGTGAACCGCTCTGGCCGCGCGCAGCTCTGAATGGAGCAAGGAGGAGACTGCGCTCCAACACTGTTGCTTCAGGCTCGACAGAAGTCATAAAAGTTATAAATTCAGGTAAGTTAGCTTGTGTAAACGTGAATCTGAGCTTAGAGGCTGAAACACCGAGACCGCGAGCTGGTCACGTGACTTAGTAGTGGCCGCGCCGAGCAGCAGGAGCTCAGCTGAGCGAGCAAAACAGAGCAGGGCGGAGGAGGAGACTGTGCTCCAACACTGTTGCTTCAGGCTCGACAGAAGTCATAAAAGTTATAAATTCAGGTAAGTTAGCTCATTTAAACGTGTATCTGAGCTTAGACGCTGAGACACCGAGACTGAGCGCGAGCTGGTCATGTGACCGCCGGGTCTGTTTTGACGGTGCCCGGTTAGCAGCTAGCTCAGCAAGCTAACGTTCTGCGTGAAAAAGCGCATTAATTATCTGATTTAAAAAAAAAACAGTTGTGTCGTTAGTGATATGAATTAATACAGAACCAGTAAAAATAATCGCATTTTAAATCGCAATCGCAATTTATAGAAAGATAATCGCAATTAGATTATTTTCCAAAATCGTTCAGCCCTAGTACCAACAAGAATGATTTCTGTTTTGTTACGGTTTAGTTGAAGGAAATTGTTAGAAAACCAGTGATTTAGCTCATTGAGACAGTCTGTGAGGATGGAGGGTGGGTGGAGTTAGGTTTTGTAGACAAGTAGAGCTGTGTGTCATCAGCATAGCAGTGGAAATGGACGCCGTATTTCCGGAAAATGTGACCTAGAGGTATGAGGTAAATGATGAAGAGGAGGGGTCCGAGGACAGAGCCTTGGGGGGCACCAGTGGAGACGGGGAGGACTGGGAACGGAAGGATTTAATCTGAATGAATTGAGTGCGGTTGGAGAGATAAGAGTTGAACCAGTCTAACGAGGTACCTGAGATGTGCAGAACAGACAGTTAGCACGTCACAGAACCAGTTCAAAACTGCAGCTGGTGTCATTGAACCGGTGGAACTGAAGTTTCTGTTATAAAAGCAAAACTCAGCACTAAGTTCATTCTTTGCTCTTGCAAGCTTGAAATGCACCACGGGCACGTCAGCCTGAGATGCTTGGACGCTTGCGACAGACAAAATGCAGGTTTAAGGAATCTAAGACCATAGATGAGTTTACGTCGTAAACGTAGCGGCGGAGGAATACACTGCACTGTAGTACAGGTAGTCCCCGATTTACGAGCGCTCTGATCTGCGAGGTTCCAGACTTACGAGCTGCACATTTTTGGAAAAAACGAAAAAAATACTGAGTTTTCATGTGTTTTTTCACTACAGTTAGTTAGTTAAGCATATAAACACACGTTTCCGATCATTTTTATGCACTCAAAAGTAGTTTTTAGATGAAAATAGAGTGTTTTTAGGCGCGCTAGCGAAAACCGTTCCAATTTACGAGCGGATTTCCGGATTTACGAGAGAAATGGCGGCCGTTCCAAATTACGAGATTTCCGGTTTACGAGCGCCTCGTTGTAACGGATCTCGCTCGTAAATCGGGGACTACCTGTACTGTGAATGTGGTTTTACGTCGTAAACTGAATGCGAAATACGGCAGATGGGACCGGTTTTACGTTGTAAACGTAAAGCAGTGGCGGAAAATATTGTACTGTACGCAGTGCAGCGGCGGAGGAATACTGTACTGTAAACACAGTTTTACATCGTAAACGGAAAACGGAATACAGGTACAGCGGATGGACCAAGGAGAATGGCGTCAACAGCATCCTAGTAGGCCATTAACTCTTTTCCCCCTTCATTATGGCTCCCAAACGCACCGGTATGTTTTTTTTATAATTATGTAGGGTACTGTGTTATGACAGGCTAAGTGCTTGGTAAAATACAGTACTGTAGGTATAAGGTGCAGTATGTACGTATATTCCGACTTACTTCGAAAACCGGTTTACGCCGCCGCGTAGGAACGGATCTACGTCGTAAGTCGAGGACTACCTGTATTTAGGAATTCTACAAGTGTAAATTATTACTGTCACAAAGTTATAAATGTTAGAACAAGCGTTAAGAGTAAAAAGTTAGGATCGGGCTCATCATCTTGGACCCCGTGTACATACTGTAATCTCCTTTCATCACATGTACCACATGCGGTGCAAATGACAAAGATTCACTGACTCTGATTTTCTAGTTTATAGGCAATAATGCAGTGACAGTAAATAAATAAATAAATTGAAGGGCTTAAAAGTTTAACAGGATTGCTTGACCCTTACCAATAAATAAAAAAAGACAGTTATGAACATGGAATCTTGATCATCGGGGGACTTAAGTAACCCTCACATGGACTGAATTGTGCAATGTGTGCACACATCAGCTGTATAATAGATATGACTGGACAGCATTGAATAACTCCACTGTGTTTAACAGGGGAAAGCTATTATGTTGGCGCTCTTGTTAGGTAGTTATTATTTCACACAAGTTTGTGACAACTGGTAGCAATTACTCATTTAACAGTCATCTGGCATATAAATATGTGGCAATAAGAACTATTTAATGGACCACGATGTAACTGATGCAGACAGCTCAGCCGTTTGTTCCATTTCAACATGGCTTCTTTCCGTGGTAACTTATTTTTGTTCAGACACCAAGTGCATTTGCAAAATGTAGAAAAAAGATGTTCAAATAAGGCAGACACCAGGAGCTAAATATCAATGTGATGACACTTTAATGGCATTGCCAATCCCTATCAAGTGTTCAAAAAGTTGTTGAATTAGTGACAAAGATATAAAGAAGGGTGCTGAAATGTAAAATGTGTACAGGTAGTCCCCGAATTACGAGCGCTCTGATCTGCGAGGTTCCAGACTTACGAGCTGCGAATTTTTGGAAAAAACGAAAAAAATACTGAGTTTTCATGTGTTTTTTCACTACAGTTAGCAAGTTAAGCATATAAACACACGTTTCCGATCATTTTTATGCACTCAAAAGTAGTTTTTAGATGAAAATAGAGTGTTTTTAGGTGCGCTGGCGAAATTTACGAGCGGACTTCCGGGTTGAATTTTTGGAAAAAACGAAAAAAATACTGAGTTTTCATGTGTTTTTTCACTACAGTTAGCAAGTTAAGCATATAAACACACGTTTCCGATCATTTTTATGCACTCAAAAGTAGTTTTTAGATGAAAATAGAGTGTTTTTAGGTGCGCTGGCGAAATTTACGAGCGGACTTCCGGGTTGAATTTTTGGAAAAAACGAAAAAAATACTGAGTTTTCATGTGTTTTTTCACTACAGTTAGCAAGTTAAGCATATAAACACACGTTTCCGATCATTTTTATGCACTCAAAAGTAGTTTTTAGATGAAAATAGAGTGTTTTTAGGTGCGCTGGCGAAATTTACGAGCGGACTTCCGGGTTTACGAGAGAAATGGCGGCCGTTCCAAATTACGAGATTTCCGGTTTACGAGCGCCTCCTTGTGACGGATCTCGCTCGTAAATCGGGGAATACCTGTATTAGGCATGGACGCTGGAGCACCATCTTTGATTTGTGTGGAGTATTCTTGCTTGTACAATTTGTATAATCCTAACTTTTTAGACTGAAGAGCGCATTTATTCAGTGAAGTCGTGTAGCTAAATGTCTAATTGTATGTTTTTGCTGTAAAACTTAAAAGGATTGTTCTTACACTTGGCATCCTTCCTCCTGGCCGTCAGCAGGAAATCTTTAATTTCTTCTATTTTGCGAGGCTGCAAACAACCAGAGCAGACAGTTAGCATTTTCAAACAGCACGTCACAGAACCAGTTCAAAACTGCAGCTGGTGTCATTGAACCGGTGGAACTGAAGTCTCTGTTATAAAAGCAAAACTCAGCACTAAGTCCATTCTTTGCTCTTGCAAGCTTGAAATGCACCACGGGCACGTCAGCCTGAGATGTTTGGACGCTTGCGACAAACAAAATGCAGGTTTAAACAATTTAGAAGAGTTTAGGAAACCCCAGCTCGTAAACTGAGCTCACCCTTGTTAAACATACTTAGGCTGATAACTTTAAAATGAACTATTCACGCAAGAAACCGCTGCTAAAGGCTAAGGCCTATGTTTGAGCTACATCCTGCTAATGCTAATCACCAATTTGCTAGATCCTGTTATCGAAATACAAATATTTCAGCGTTTTACGCGTTCACAAACAGTACACATAACACCTCTGATTATATAATGAACATTATTTTTTATATGGATCAACCATAAATCTCACCATGCTGCCGTGTCGGCGGACTGAACGCTGCGGAAGGACAGAGAAACACCGAGTCAGTTTATCGTTATAACAAGAGGAAAACTGCCACAAAAAAAATACTTGTATCATTATGCAAATAATTATGTTGTCGATTACACTTTAATAAGCACGTCTTAGCAAATATAAATGAAGAGGAGGATGGATGGAGATTGACAGTGGTTTTGTTTGGTGTAACAACGTTAAACTCACTCAGTCTGCCAGAGAGGGGATGAAAAGGGGTGGAACTTCCGGTTCCGAAAGGCTTTATACCAACTACGGCGAGCGCAGAAGACCAATATTCTTACAACAAAAGAAAACTAACATTGAAATTGAAATCGTAAGGGTTTTTTGTACATTGTTGTACAAATGTACATTGTACATTGTTTTTTTGAATGTCCAGAGGACCAGACTTAGCTTTTTTATTTTTTTTGTACAGTGTTGTTGATGGGCTGTATAGTTTATTGAATATAAAGCAATTATAATAAGTTTCTGAGTCCAAATGTACTGTACCTGTATTTTCTGTTTGTTTTGTCACACTAATTTAATACAAGCATAGAAAAGCCAAATCAATAAGCTTCCCTTTCAACAAATGCTACACTAAAACCTCTTTGCTAATCAGTTAATTAGGAAAAAAGGTTTTCAATCAAATATT
Organism: Garcialebias charrua; assembly: GCA_038048925.1. Taxonomy (NCBI): domain Eukaryota; kingdom Metazoa; phylum Chordata; class Actinopteri; order Cyprinodontiformes; family Rivulidae; genus Garcialebias; species Garcialebias charrua. Next base: position 37,226 of record JBBPBX010016439.1, read on the forward strand.
ACTTTCTTTTTTTCCACTTTCTTAGCCATCTTTACAAGCCAATCGTACATGCAAAGGCCAAGTTCACAAAAAATAATCTCACAAGACAAGTATTGTCGTCAATTTGCACGAGTATTACACTTATAATAATTTCAGCTATCATTTCACTGTTTACTTTTTTGTTACTTTTGGCAAGAAATGCAACAACAAACTGTCCCAAGAGTCATGTTAATCATAGTCATGTTATTTCCTAAAGCAGATCATCAATTGATAGTTTGAAAACTGTTATAATCATGCATGCAAAGCACTTTACAAAGTCCAATCTTTACTTGGTGTGTTATTTTATTTGACTTTTTGACATCCTTTTAATTTCTCCACATTTTTCTTCCAGTGAAGAAGTTTAAGACAGTAAATGTGATTTGCCTGGTTAAATAAAGGTTAATAAAATAAATAATAAAACAAAATGTACATTGGCCCTACCAGAATATTATCATTGTGAGTCTGAATGAGACCTGTAACAAGCTCTTCTTTGAAAATGTTTCCTCTTAATAAAATCAGAAGCCAACCTCCATGGTCCAAAATCGCCAAACTTTTGCTTCTGACCCCTTGAAATGATAATTTATGTACTTTGTACCTAAAAACCTTCATCAACATGTACAAGATGTGAGACAGTTTGTGGGAAATAACATTCCCCTCATTTTTCTCTTCTAATTAGTCTCACAGCCCCCAAGGTTCATTCTGTGCCTACCTAATGGTCACAACCTTTACTTAAACAAATGTATTCATTTTATTCAAGCAATGTTTAATTTCATAGTCAAATAAGTTAACTTTAAATATATTCATGTTTCTGGATTGAATAACTGAACAATGATTTTGCACATAATTAAAATGTAACAGAATAAACAACAGGTCTGATATTTACAGCCTTGCTAATGCCATTTCTATTTTTACATAAGCTACCTAACATACAGATTTTAAAAACAGACAAACAAAAAACTCTGATTGCATTCAGCAACTCGTCCAGAGTATAGGGATGCACGATTATGGCCGATATCCGATATGTCAAAATTTATTTGGCCGATAACCAATACCAATATTTTTATTTTTTCCCGATTTACTTACAAAGACCACATATAGCTTTCTCTGCTGTGGAATTAAAATAATACATTATTCTGCATGGTCTTTGGATGGATGGACTGCTGGTGAAGTTTTGTTTCTCCGCGGTCAATCGCTCTCCGCTTTCCTTTCTGGCCACCATGAACTCATCGTAATGGTCAGAATGGTGGTTCTTGAGATGGTCAATTAGGTTTAAAGTGTTGTAACATTTCGTTTTTGCTCCCCCTTGCAGCCATTGAAAATAGCAGTTCTGCTCTCAATTTCCGACACTCTAAAAACTTCAACACTGCCGACATTTTCACTCCTTCCTCTCCCGCCATGATCAGATCAGTTAAGCGAGTGTGACGTCAGCACAACTGCAGGCATCCTTGTCACTTGGTTGTCATACAAAAACAGCACCTTTTCAATGTGTAGCTTATATTAAAAAAATACATATATACATACACATACTGTATATGTGTATCCAAAAAATATATATACAGGTAGTCCTCGATTTACAACGCCCCCGACTTACAACGTTTCAGACTTACAAACGCATCTCATAAAAAAAAATGTTTTTTTGTTTGTTTAGTTTTTTTTTAAATAATAATAAATAAATAAATGTACAGTACTGTACAGTTACCAAGCACTTAGCCTATCCTAACACAGTTAAGGAGTGAGTTGAATTGTCTCCCTACTCCCTAGCAGGCTCAATTCATACATATATACAGGTAGTCCCCGACTTACGAGCGCATCGACATACGAGGTTCCGGACTTACGAGCTGACTAACGAACAGTAAAGTTGTACAGAACATACAGAAAATACAGCACTGGTATGTGTTTTTAGATGAAAGTTTGTTTTGTTTTGTTTTAAACGTTTATTTATTTCATAATAATTAAAAACACAAATACCATTTCAAATTCAAATAAATAAAATACATATAAAATAAAAGGTAGCAGAAGAAGAATAATATCTTATCATATCTGCCCCTTCTTAACAAATTATTTTCAAACAAACAAAATCAAGCAATGAAAATAAAATAGCATAGCAAAAAACATATTATTTGTCACATTACTCATTATAATTAATAGATATTTACAAACTTATATATATCTTGTTAACAGAATATTCTTGATCTTTTTCTTAAATAAAAATAATGATTTCTCATTTTTAATATCACAGTCCAAACTATTCCATAAACTTATGCCTTTTATAGAAGTTGATCTACCCCTCAAGCTGGTTCGATACTTCGGTTTAACAAAAATGTCCATACCCTTTAAATTGTAACAACTAATCCTTTTAGTAAAATATATTTGAATGTGTGGTGGTAGTATGTTGTTCTGAGCCTTGAACATAATTAGTAGAATATAGTAATCCACCAAATCATAGAACTTAAGCGATTTCATTTGATAAAACAAAATACTAGAAGGATGACAATAGTGGGTAACACTTTATAATAACTACACCTTATTTTTCTTAAGACAATTCTTACAGCTCTTTTTTGTAAAATGAAAATTGACTGGGTTAAAGTTTTACAAGCAGTGCCCCAAACACCAACACAGTAAATCAAATGTGGCACAATAATTGTGTTGTATAGCAAACTCAGAGCTTTTACATTCAAGAAGTCCCTTACCCTATACAATACTGCCACGGACTTTGATAATTTAGTTCTTACAAGGTTAATATGTTGCTTCCATGACAGTTTATCATCAATAATTACTCCAAGGAACCTGACTTCATTTACTCTGTGTATCTCGACGCCATCAATTTGAAAAGGAAAGTCCACAGAGAATTTTTTTTTACTAAATATCATATAATTAGTTTTTTCAACATTCAAAGATAACTTATTTAGTTTAAACCAAGTTTGTAGTTTAGCAAACTCCCTCTTCATAAGTTCACACATCTGATTTAGATCTCCACCCGAGCAAAAGAAGGTAGTATCATCAGCAAACATAACACAATTTAGGAATTCAGACACCTTGATTATATCATTAATGTACAAAATAAACAACTTAGGTCCAAGAACCGATCCCTGAGGAACTCCACATGAAATATCACACAGATGAGATCTGACATCATCAATTTGTACAAACTGTTTTCTTCCTGTCAAATAACTTGATATCCATTGTAAAGCTGGGCCCCTAATACCGTATTTTTCCAGTTTTTCTAATAAAATAGTGTGGTCAATGGTATCAAAAGCCTTTTTTAAATCTACAAATAAACTTATACAATATTGTTTATTATCAACTGCTGTTGTAATATGTTCCATCAACTCCATAAGTGCTAGGGATGTTGAATTATTAGATCTAAAACCATATTGACTGTCACTTAAGATATCATTTTTATCAAGAAAGTTGTCCAGTCTGGACACAAACAATTTTTCAAGAATTTTAGAAAATTGAGGCAACAAAGATATGGGTCTATACTGTAATTATTAAATAAACATTTTACACCGTTTTTGAAAATTGGAGTTACCTTGGCTATCTTCATTCTATCAGGGAATATACCTTTTGAAAATGATAAATTACAGATACAGTATATGCAAATGGCTCAATAACATGATTAATTATCTCCTTCACAACCATCATATCAATGTCTTCACAATCTTTAGATCTTTTATCAGCAGATTTTTCAACTACCTTCAATATTTCTTCTTCCGTAGTTCCACTTAGAAACATACTGTTGACACAACTACTGATTAAATAACTCACGTTTTTGTCTACTTTAGGAATTGAAGTAGCAAGATTTGATCCAACATTCACAAAATAATTATTAAATCCATTTGCAATTTCCTTGTTATCATTAATTTCCATATTATTTTCCACAAAATGTTGTGACACTCCCGTATTACCCTTGTGTTTATTTAGAACGTTGTTAATTACTCGCCAAGTCATCCTCATATCACCACTGCTTGTATGTAATAATTGACTATAATATTCCCTCTTATGATTTCTTATAACACTTACTAATTTATTTTTGTACCGTTTGTATTTTTCTTCAGCTTCAGGAGTTCTTGATTTCAAAAAACATGAATACAGAAGATTTTTCTTTTTACATGCATTCCTCAGACCATTGGTCATCCAAGGATGATCAACTGTTTTTTTCTTAGTAAAATTCTGTTGCACACAATTTTTTTCAAACAAAACTCCCAAAATACTCATAAAGGTATCATACGATTTGTTAACATCATCAATGTATACTTCTTCCCAATTTTGTTTGTCCAAGTCATTTTTAAGTTTATCAAGTGCTCTTTTTGATGTATTAATTATTTTAATCCGATTTTTATTTGTTTTTGGTATACTACCATTATTTTTATAAATAGTAAAAACTGGTAAATGATCACTGATATCCGTCATCATAATACCACTTGTCATATCGCCATCTGTTATGTTTGTGAATATATTATCAATTATTGAAGCACTCCGAGTTGTGATTCTAGTTGGATTAAATATCAACGGACATAAACTTATACTGTACATCGAATCTAAAAATGTACTAATGTTGTTAGACTCAGTTCTATTTCCCAAATCGATGTTGAAGTCACCACATAAAAAAATAGTTTTATTTCTGCTCTTGACTAGTAACTCCAACATTTTTTCAGTAAATATCTCTATTTTTGAGCATGGAGATCGATAAACACAACTTATGATAATATTTTTTCCATCTTTATTAATTATTTCAATTGAGATCATTTCCATCATATTGTCAACTATAATTGACATTTCTGTAATTAGTTTACATTTTATTTCCTTGTTTATAAATAAAGCTACACCACCACCTCTTTTATTTTTTCTATTCATATGATATAATTCATATCCTTCAATATATATGTTATGTATATTATCATCGTGAAGCCATGTCTCAGATAGTGCAATTATTTTAAAGGTTTTATAAATTTTTTTAGGTCATCAAGTAAGTGAGTTAAATTTGCATTTATACTTCTACAGTTTAAGTGTATAATAGAAAGATCTTCATCAGTCATGTTTACGTCATTTAACTGTTCAATATTGTAGTAATTACTGTTGTTGTTTGTTGGAAAAAATTATGATCGATCTCTTCGTCAACATTGTATATTTTAGAATCAAAATCATCATACATCATGATGAATCATAGTATTCATTCAAGTTGTCGTACACTTTTGAGAAAAACTATTATTGAGCATGTGTTATACTCATTTAAATTTTTCCAATTCCTTGATATCTTGTATCAGTTTTGCAGACGATCCTTCCTTCACTCTAATCCAGATTTTTCCATTCCTTGTCCATGTAGATATAATCTTTTCCTGTTTCCTGAGCAGCCTTGCCCCGCGTGCGATAATACCTTTTTTTTGGTCATATGTTCATTTATATAAACATTTGTTCCACTCAGTTTTTTTGCTTGCATGAGTACAGTATTTCTTGATTTTCTGCTGATGGATTTTACAACAACTGAATTGAATTTATCTGCTTTGCTTGGTAAGGTGTGGCACTGAGATATCTTTATGATTTATGTCTATTTTTTTATCTTGTAGAAACGATACCAGTTCTTCTAAAGTTTTCTGTTCCTGCGTTGATGCATCCGCAGAGATTTCTCCATCGGAAGTGGTCTTTGACTTTAAACGATTTTTTATTTCCAAACCAGTGATAACGAGATTATCCAGCCTAGAGTTCTGTTCTAAATTATCAAGCCGTTGTTCAAGATCTACGATTATTTTGTCTTTTAAGTCTATCTGAAGTCTCAATTGTTTGACTTCTTCAAACAAACCCATTAAAAGTTTCATTTGCGACTGTATTAGATGATCTCAGTGTTCTCCTATATTGGCGGACAGTTACAAGATCAGTCAAATACAGTGGGGCAAGACCATTGAGAGCTTTAAAAGTGAATAATAAAATTTTAAATTTAATTCTAAAATCAATTGGAAGCCAATGGAGAGAAAATAAAACAGGGGTTATGTGTTCACGTCTGGAGGTGTTGGTTAAAAGTCTAGCTGCAGCATTTTGGACCAATTGAAGGCGTCTAATGGAGGATTGGGAGATTCCCGCATACAGGGAATTACAGTAGTCAAGCCTTGAGGTGATAAAAGCATGAATGGCCTTTTCTAAATCAAAACGATTTAAAAAAGGTTTAACTTTGTATAAAAGACGTAATTGATAAAAACAGGCCTTGACTACAGACGCTATTTGTTTATCAAATTTTAAGTCCTTGTCAAATGTCACCCCCAAGTTTTTAACTGTTGGTCTGAACTTGGAAGTCAGAGCACCAAAGTTACAGGGAGCATCATCAACAAAAAAGATGCATTCTGTCTTTCCTTCGTTTAAAAACAAAAAATTACGGTGAAGCCACTGTTTAATGTCGTTAATACAATCAGCGTAGGGAGTGAGAAGATTACTGTTTTTGGGTTTCACTGGTAGATAAATTTGTACATCATCAGCATAGCAGTGAAAAGAAAAATTATGTCTGGCTATTACTGATCCAAGAGGCAGCATGTAGTGAGAAGAGGAGAGGACCAAGAATAGAACCCTGTGGCACACCACAAGAGAGAACAGCAGTGGAGGAAGAAAGAGTGTCCAACATGACAGAGAATGTTCTGTTGGACAAGTAGGCAGTGAACCACTTGAATGCGGTACCAGAAACAATACAAAACAATCCCATAAATGATGACGTACAAAATATTTAAAAAATGAAAGGTAGCAGAAAGATTAGATTAGAAAGATTATTTAGAGGTTATTTTATTATAGATGCCTCACAGAAGCAGACAAATGGGTTTAATATTTCCTATTTTCAGGGGGAAAACTCTGCAGAGGGATCTTGTTCACAAACCTTCAATCAGAACTGATCAGATATTAATAAAAGTTCCTCTAATTTAAATTTGCACATGAGGCTCATATCCACTGGATGGCAGCTGCAGCTCACAACCCGCCTCCATCTTGAAAATGAATCTAATCCGGTTTGGTTCTGAGTGGATCTCCCATAGATCTCATATATATATGATATCTATGATCACACCTGCCCACTTCCTGCCAGGGGAGATGCTCCCACAATGCACTGCGTCTCCCCTCTCTGCTTTGACGTGTTGTGTGTAAATGCAGACAGGCGCAAAGGCTCATGGGATGCGAGGCGCTGAAGTCAGGTGGCACCTTTTTATTTGACGTTCCCCTCCGAGGGTTCTGATGGGGCCCGTTTCCATGAGCGGAGACTGGGAGTCGAAACTTCAGTCTCTTAAGTTAAAACCTTCCTCAGACGTTCCGCTGATTAAAACTTTGTTTAATTAAAGTTAATTTGATTAAAAACAACAAAGAAATCTGACATTTGTCTCGTCTTCACCCACAAGAGACGGATTCTGTCAAATGTGTTTCCACAACACTGATCTAACAGCTAAAAATGTATTTAATTAAGGCAGAAAAACTTTTTTTTATCACCAGTGGACTAAAACAGAAAAACTAAAATCGGAGACAACGGTGTTTTGCAGCGTGTGCACATTAGGGATGACTCTCAGCTACTACCGCACAAACTTCCACGTCAGTCTTTGTCAAACTGACCCAAGTTTTGGCCATTTTTCTGTTTGGAGACACGCAGGGGTGTGTAACGGTTACCCCAAACTTTCAAACAGATGTGACCTGTTAGCACTCACAATATATTTTAGGACGACTCGAAGCTACTACCATTCCAAATTTTATCTCTATATTTAGCAGACTAACTCAGATATAGTCGTTTTGTGCCTCAATGTTAAAATTTAGAGGCAACACTGTAGTTTTTCATCATATTCACTAACTCAAGGACCCTAAACAACATTTTTTTTATTAATGACACAAATCCTGCATTTCTCCTGACAAATACTTAATAAATAATAAAGTTCTTAAATGTGATGAAGATTCTCCGTGTCCCGGTCACGTCCTCGGCTCTTTGTTTACTGCGAGCCACTCGGCGCCGCATTGTTTGTCAGGCTGAGGAAGCCTTGATGGAATCAGAGTCCATTAACATGGAAGGCAGCGTCGAGGTGACTTTAGCTCCTAATTAAAAACAGATGTGTCCGTTTAATAGTCTTAATACTTTGTGGGAGAGCGAGACAATCAGTGCAGAAATATCTATTTGCCTCATTAAATCCAGAGGCTTGATCATGATGAGAGGCGAGGTAATGAATGAAGACAGACATGTTTACCAGGCTGTTTAAACACTGTTTGCAGTAAGAGGCTGGATCTGGATGGACCGTTGTTGGGTGGCAGCATGAGGAGGTTGTGTGTGTGTG